>MU270486.1:0-122427 GCA_021432625.1 Leptodontidium sp. 2 PMI_412
TGTCAATCGAGTGGCTAATGCGTATTAGACTTGACGGCGAGTGAGATTTAATTGAAGGGCAATCTGATCTTGAGTCCAACCTGCCTCAAAGTAGAGCGTTTGACAGCGTAATCGTTCATCCCGTGAGGTTTGTTTCGTTGGGGTTTTTGGCGTAGGTACACTCAATGAAGATTCCATGATGAAAGTGGTGAATTCTGGCCGGAAAAGCGGCGAGTTGACATAGGTTTATCATTGGGTAGTACCCCCTGTACGAACCCCTGTCTAGCAGAAACCTCTAGAACTAACTCGAATGCAAAATGTACAATATTTCGGGCATGTACGAAGTAGAACCACTGGAGGGGGCGTCCGATAGGCAGGACAGGGAAGGACCTTGGGGGGTTTCTCAGGCGTTTTAGCGCATCGCCAACGGTAGGGGGCCGAGCCTACCCTACCCGCCCGGAATCTGTGCTCGCTCGCTCGCTCGCTTCAAGAGTCGAAGTCGCTTCGCTTCGCTCTCAAACTCTCTAAACGTCCGTCGCAGGGCATCTAACAAGTACGGGGACTGCCCTGCCCCCCCCAACTCCAGCTCTTTGGCCGCCTTGAGATAGATAGCCTCACAACTCACTCCAGGATCGCTTCTCCTCCGCTAGATGCTCTTCTTGAGTATTCGAGTACGGTAGGCGATTGTGCGTAAGTGCCATGACTGATACCACTAAGTCACGTCCACATATATTCCACGTCTTCCTGCAGCCTCTTGTCCTCCTTCGGTCCCTCCGCATGTCCCACGCGCCGCCTTTCCATACAGCATCATCGACATGCGTCAGGGTTAGGTTCGCATGTGATGCTGGACCTATCAAACCCGCCGCCTATTCTCGCATGGACGCAAGCCTTCAGCCGTGTGAGCATGCAATCGAGCCACTATTTCACTTCACCAGTCACCAGCAAACACACTGCTCGAACCCCGCACTTGTCCCAGAATCTGGCCTGGAGATGTACTCGGGTACGGATGGCCCATCATTCAGGTTACCCCACTATTACAGAGCCTCAGCTTCGAAGCCTTCGCCGGGGACACCATAAAGAGTGGCCATTCGCTGGGCGGGCTGCGCTGCCTGCCTCGCTCGCTCGCTCGCTATGCTTTCCACTCAGGCCGGTAGGTAGGTACCAGTCTGCCTCGCTCACTGATGTCGGACCGCAAGGGCAAGGCACGATTCGAAACTGTCTATGTGGATAAGTGTAGGTCCAATCCAATTGCGAGGCTGAACAGTTGAACAGTGAATACTGCTAGAATACTGCTAGAATACTGCTAATTACACGACAGACGGGCAAGAAGTGGGACGTGAATCAAGCGCAGGAGGCTCATCGTCCCATCGAGGATCGTCGTAAGTAGCGTTTGCACTTGCACCTCAACAAGGCTGACTAGGCATTCAAAGTCGTCGAGAAGCTCCAGAGATCCCTCGATCAATCGAACCGCTTAGACCAGATCCACCTCGACGGTCTTCGACTGCTACATCATCAACTTACAATGCCAGTTCTTCGAGGCATAGCACCAAAGATCGTCAACGCAGAGAGTCTGAATCACTTAGTGCTCGGCCACACCTAAGGTCAGATCATGAAGATGGGCCAGAACCTATCCCCATAAGAAGTGATGGCTCGAAAAAGTATCACGACAGTGGAGGCTACACAAGTCGATCTCGAGGCGGTGGTAGTTGCGATCCGGCCGACTCTTATGATAGACCAGAGCTGTCTTCATCTCGTCGCCTTTCCCACAGCAGCCAGAGTCCACCGACACGTGGCTGGGTTGCTTCATCGTCTGGTCAATTGCAAGAGTCTATGAATCGATTGACGATCGATGAAGATGGGTACAGTCCGCAGTATACTTTTGCAAATTCCCAGAGTGATCCCCCTCCCAGGAGAGGGGACTACGAGGACGACAGGACTCAAGCCCAATTACCACAACCGTCAAGCTCCAACTACGACTTCCAGGTTGGATCTGTGCACGATAAAGGAAAGGGCGTTGCAAGAGATCTCTCTCCCAGCCCTGCACCATCTGGAGTCACCAAACATTTGATCAAAGGCACGAGTGGTCAATCCGAGAAGCTTGATAGGAACTACGCCAAGAGAAGCAATGACTACAAGACGTTCTTCCGACCAGGTCGAGTCTTCAGCACACTATGGACGGAGTCTTATGACGACAGCATGCAAAGTGAGAACGACCAATTCAGGAGTGTTGTCACCTACGAAGTCTCGTACAAGCAAAGAGTGTTCTCCAAGATTCGGAGATTTGTCGTGGTGAAAAAGGACGACCGGAGCTGTACCTGTCTTCCCGTCACCACTTACGATGGGAAGGGCTACAAAAAACGAGGAATCAATCTGAATAACCACGGGTTAATTTACAGTAGCAGAGACCCGCCTCCCCACCCAGATGGCATCACCAAAGAGCCATTGAAGATCATCCTTTCTAAGGGTGCCGAGAAACTCGTCAATCCATCATATCTGAACTATGGAAGAGTTTACACAGTGGAGACAAATGTAAAAGTCCGGGATGTCGGTAAACTTGACGATGCGTCAAAGAAACTGCTCCGCTCATACTACAAGTCAGTACAACTCGGTGATCTCTCAGACGATGATGACGAGGGGCCGGGGCCGGCTCCAAATCCGCAGCAAAGAGCAGTCGAGATCGCTGGAGTTGGGTCCAGTTTCGCAAATAGCATGACAAACTCTGGGTATGATGGCCGTGGCGCTTATGATCGCACTTCAGGAGGATACGACCAACAAAATCGATGGAGCACTTCTGGAGGTGGTGCTCTTCCGATTCCTGCTTCGCGCAATTCCTACGCAACCCAGCCGGTATACCCAAGCCATGCTGCCTCGGGATTTCCCACCACTGTCCCTGCATATCAGTATGCAGATGTATCACAATCAGGTTACCAACAACATGATAGTCGCTACGTCCAGGATCCGTCTCCGGCCCGGGGAGTTCCTCAGCAAGCCTATCAACAGGCCGACGATAGGTACATTCAAGACCCAAATGCCGCTGGTGGCTTTGTGCCTCCTCATTCGATGAATACTGGGTATTCTGCACCCCTCTACTCGTCGAACACTGATCCACGTTGGTCACAGGGACAACCTACTCAGCCTCTGTACTCATCCAGTACGGCTCCAGTAGGCTCTAGTAGTTTATATCCCAGCCGAGATCAGGGCTACCAGACAAATACCAATCCTCGTTATACGAACTATATTCCCACTCCTGCTCCCGCTCCTGGTCCTTACTATGACTCTCCTACAACTGAAGGTAGATCAGGCCGACAAGATCAATACTCTTCACCTGCGCCTTCCGGCCGTCAAACCATTCCGGAACCGGACGAAATCAGTCTCCCAACCGATGAAGAAGTTCGACGAGAGCAAGCCCAGCTCCGGGCACGTCGAGACGGTGGACGAGACCGGGATCGAGGCGGAGGCAGGGATAGGGGCTACTACGAACGATGAGTCTCTACAATAGTGGTGAGACTAATGCTCGCCGGCTTGTAATTTCACCCACACACCATAGAAACGATTTTCCGGCGTCCTTTCCTACTTCCGCAACAAGATAATACGTTACTCGATCTATACATTAGTTGGAATCCAATCCCAACATCCCGTTACAAGTGGTCCTCTGGACCGCCATCTGCTCTGGGGCTCTCAAAGCTCCGAATATGTTAACCTTTCGTTGGTTTTTCTTTTTGGCTGGTTTCATTTTCATGTATCGCTTTGCGGGTTGGGTTGTTAATTTATTGTTTTATGATACTTCCAACGCAGGTCTTCTTAACCCTGGTCGAGGTTGAGGGATGCTTGGGTTGAGGGATGATATACGATTTTCCTTAGGAATTTTGGACAGCACAAAGGGCTTTCAATTTTGGGTCACCGTGTATGGGCCCCTGAAGACTTATGAATCTTGTCTTTCTATTTTTCTTTTCTCGGTTTTTTTTTCCCTTCTTCTCAAACGCCCTCAAATATTTTCGGGGCGAATCTTTCGACACCACATGGGAAACAACAGTACATTCTCCCTCGTTTATTTTGTTATAGGTTAGGGTTTTGTGTAATACTTTATGGGCGATTTTTAATTTACACGGTTGGATGTTGCAATTGATATTCTCGGCAATCATGACAGGAACGGCCAATGCAATCCACAGAACAATCACACCTCATACATGAAATCATTTCCGACATCCTCTCTCTCCCTCTCTCTCTCTCTTCGAAATCCGTACTCCATCATTCGCAGCCTCACTCGTAAATTCGCATAAATTTAACACTCACAAACCATCATCGGAATACTTCTTCCTTAACTTCTCCCCACCTCGCCTCGCCTTAGCCTCCACAGCCCCATCCCATCATCCTCCCGAGAATGACTAAACACCAGGCTCCCACATTCCAACAAATCACAATCTTCGCGCACCATCTAGCTCTTCTAGTTACGAACCGTAGCTTATCTCTCTCACTCGCACCTGTCAACCAAGGCGCAGCACAGCCGCGCATCCAATCATCGGCATGTGAGACGACCGTGAATGGAATGGCTTCTCAGCCTTACTGTATGTACGTTAAAGAGAGCCCTCTTGGCAGGCGTCACAAGGCTTAAACTTACTGGTTGGAGTGAATCTCTCGTCCTGAAGTGGAAATATTCGAACGAACGAAGGAAGGATGCATGGAAGGGTGGAAAGAGGGAGGAGGGGGGGGTATTTAATCCATCGATACCTCCCCGCCTGAGAATAATATTTTTTTCTTATCATAAAACGGCAGCAACAACAACATATCAAAGAAAGGAAAGAGAAAGAGAGAAAGAAAGATGTGTTTCGGAAGCAAACCCAAAGTCCAATATTATGGCCAGCCTGCTGCGGGGCCGAGGCCTCATAATCCGTACTCGGGTGCGCCTATGAGGTATGTTTCCCCTCTCTTCCTTCCTTACTTATTCTTACTCCTTCCTCCTTCCTACTCCTTCTGTTTTGCTTCTTCTGTTCACTAGCTGCATTATAAGAGTAAGAACACTAACGCCCATCCCCAGAAAATCCAAACATCACTACAACAACTCCGCAGCCGTGGGCATGTATGTCGATTCCAGCGGCGGAGGGGGAGGTGGAGACGGAGGCGGCCATCACGGCCATCATGGACATCATGGTGGTGGTGGAGGAGGATGGTTTGGAGGTGATGGAGGGGGCGGAGGTGATGGAGGGGGCGGATGGGGTGGTGGCGATGGTGGAGGAGGAGGAGGTGGAGGGGGAGGTGATGGTGGGGGAGGGGGTGGATGTTAGATGTCTTAGTGGGAGAGGGGGAGGAAGGAAAGGAGGGAGGGGAGCGTTATGATACCATGATTTGAAGTGTATTTTTATGACGAATTTTGTTGGATTGCGAGGAGATTGCTACAGGATGTTAATGAAGACTTTATGATGCCAATTAATTGCTATTCTACCCATATTCGCAAACCTTCACTAGTGATGTGGGATGATGAAGTAAGAGGCTTCGTCACCAGCCAGCTTCGACCCAGGACCAGGAGAGATATCCAAATACCAAAAACAACAGTGAGACAAGATGATTAGAAATTTGCACATTTCCAGCTTGCGGGAATTAAACTATCTTATTACTATTAATTCTATTCCCAGATTCCCTCAGTCGCATCAGCACATCCCCCATCCGATGTTACGCCTTAACCAGTCCATACCCAGAAAGCATCCCTACATAACCACACAACACGAATTCTGTTTCTTCGCCTGCTCTACAAAACATCAGCTACATCCCCACTAACATCTGCTTTTATCCATTTAAGAAAACAAGAAGATGGAGAAGAAGGGAAAAAATAACTCACTATAAAACAATTTACTCTGCCCACTCAACCCCTCACTCTTCGCCACCAAATCCTCCAACTTCACATTCCTCTCCAACACACTCTCAATAGTCTTGTGCAGCACGATCTTCGTCTCATCCAGTTCCCGCTGCACCCTCATCACACTATCCACATTCTCCGGATCTTGATACTGCAGTAAATACCCTCTCAGGTTAGGTAGGTCAAGAGTTGTGTTTGATGACGCGTTTGCGGATGTGGTGGTGAATGAGGAGAGTGGGTGGAGAGTTAGGAACTCGTCCATAATTTTGGAGAGAATTTGATGCGCGATTAGAGACGGGTAGGTTTGTTCTGTTATGAGTATGCTGCAGAGTCCGGATTGGTGGGCGTAGGCGTGGCATGTGGATTCTACGATGGGGAACCGAGAACTTGGTTAGTTGAAGTGATTCGAGCTTGTCCTTTTGCGAATCAGATAAGCAATCTTACCGTTTGATTCGACGTCTTGCCTTTGACCTGGCCGGGTACGTTCTGCTATCGTTTTTGCGGAGAAGGCCATGAATTCGGAGACGCTGCTTAGTATTAGATTGAGTTGATGTTAGGACGAGGCGGAATGGAATGGACTCGCCTGCTGCGTGTGAAGATGCCGTATGCACTTAGATCTTTCTCGGCACATAGCTCGTGAGCTGGCTTGATATCGTTCTTGAGTATCTGTTCACATCAGAAATTATAGTTCTCTATTGTAACAAGAATATCTCCAGACTCACTCCAATGTAATAGATCTTCATCTTGGCGGCTAGGAGGATTTCTTTGAGACTTGACAGTCTTGTTTGAGACTATTTTTTGGGGGGTTGTTTAGGAGAAAAAATTATTACAAAGTAAAGGTTGAAATGAAAAAGACAGCAAGTAAATCTGGTGCCTGGATCGGTGTGTCGGAGCTGAATCGACATTGCGGCTGGGCTGTCCTCCGTACAACTCGCATCCTCGTTCAGGCTCGCTTAATGCAAGCGATGTCTAAATATGGCTGCCTGCTTGGGCGTATTCGGGTTTTGGGACAGTCTAGAGGCAGATCCGGGGAAATTTCATTACTAATACGGTATTTAGAAGACTTGACCTATCGGATATTGACGACGGGAAATATCTTCAACGCCTTGTCCCCCATTTTAAACCACCAGAAAACGACGTCTCATCACACCACCACTGCTCAACCTGTTGTACTACCACCAATCTCCTCCGACTGTAAAATTTCAACCTTATACCGAACGTCGTGAAGCCAACCCATTGGATCTTTTGCATTTGGGTTCGAATTTCTACTTGACCAATCAGTCTGTGTCTCCCCAAAGAACATATCAACTTTCGCTTCAGGAGCCGGACAAAATTGACTTACGCTCTCGGATCACCTCCCAGAGGAAACCAAGCAGACCCAAAATCTCTCAGCCATCTCCACCAGAATCGAGCCCCAAGACCGACAACTCCTGTCCAGTACGATTGGGTAGCCATTCTCTTGGATCGTGGGACTCGGAGACTTGCATACTCAGAGATAGCGTCATTGAATTTCAGCTCGTGGCATGTTAAAGGATTGTTCAGGAGAGAGTTCGCAAGAACAGTGGCATCTTCGATTGCAAAGCAAGCCCCTGATTTGAAGTTAGCGGTGCTTGGTTCTTCTGTTTGGATGTGGGTTAATACCTTGACCACTGCTGGGAAGCATAGCCCTCGATGCATCTCCTATCACGACCGCGTTGTGACTTCCAATCTCGTTTACATTCCACGCTTTATGCCAAAGCGGAGCTCGTACAATCCGACTGGAGTTCTTGAATATCGCACCAAAGGTACTGGCGAAAGGGTGGAAGATGTTCTCATGTTTTCTCAGAATCTCAACTGTGGACTCAAAAGAGTATCCTCCACAACTGACATCTGCACCATAGAGTTTCTGCGCTTGCGAAGGATCCAGATCGGGTGACCTTGCAGGTGGGAGAGCTTCCGGTAATGAGATCGTCCAGAACATCTTCCCATCCGGGAGTGCCCAAGTCGATGCAACTCCTTGGTCGAGCAGAACCCAGTGCGTATCGCCAGGCTCATTTCCTTTGCCCTCTGCATTTTCGAACCTCTCGGAAATACCATAGATACCACTGCAGAATGGAAATTCTGGCGCCCATCGAGTCTTGATATCGTCAGGCCATTGCTGCTGAATGATGAACCTCCGAACTGACGACCAATTCCCGTCTCCTCCAACTACCAGATCGGTAGTGATAAAACTACCATCCTCAAAAAGAAGTTTCAATGAATTTGATGAGTCTCCCAAGGTTTCAATCTCCCTCAATTTCTTATTCCACACCACTTCCCCTCCCAATTCCTTGACCTTCTCGAGTAGAATCCTCTGCAAATCCCGTCGCTCAACGACCCTCAAATTCGTCTCGAGCTCAGCTTTCCATCCTGGATTCCGGATGATGTTGTACCACTTATGCGGGCCTGCAATACCACTCTCAGATTCCTTCGTATTACTCCAAGCTCGCCAAATGTTAATACTAGTCGTCTCGGAGCTGACTTCGTGAAGGGCATCTTTCAAACCGAGTTGGTACAGTGGAAACAGCGCATTGGAAGTCAATGCCACCGCCGCCCCAGCTGCATATGACGAGCGACCACGTTTATTGAACGACGCATCCGATGCATCGTCTGGCGGAGGCAGCTTATCGTAAATTATTGGTGTGTATTGTTTGCGAAGCGTCGGGTGAGAGAGGATTTGAAGTGCGAATACTGGGCCTGCGATGCCGGCTCCAATTATCGAAATTGTAATTTTCTTGGTGTCTGACATGTTGTTGGTCGAATAGTGAAAGGGATGAGAGATGGGATTTTTCGAGACTTCGGCAAGGGGGAAGGTGAAGCCGTCTTATGGCTGCGATGTCTTGGGTGCCTGGATCTGTGGCTTCGCTTGTTTCTAGTGTAACTCGAGATTGCTCGGCGACAAGTCTTCAGACTGTTTTTTGAAGCGCATCTTGTAATTTTCCTTTTCGGAGAGAACGTCAAGAGGAAGGAGACTGGAAAGAGAAAGAACACCACCCCGCATTGACACCGGGGAGAGAGGGCTGTGAATAGTTTGAAGCTCCCTTTTCTATGAAGTGTGTCAGTAATTGGAAGTGTTCCTAATTTGATGCCTGCCATCGGACACAACAATTCAATACAGGACTAACATTAACTTCAACTTTTATATCTGGAGTTTGGATTAGTTTTGCTGTAACAAAATGATTCACAGGGGGAAGGACGGGAACTCGGGTAGGATCTTTATTCTATCCTACGGGTCTCCCCACACTTCCATAGAACCTTAGCTACTGGTTCGGTTCGGTTTATCGGTTATTTCAATTTTAAGTATGTATAGTTTTCTCCACGGCCTGGTACATAGCCAAGAAGAAAGCTCTTCTGGCTTTCAATCCTGTTGCTGGCTTGCTGCTTGAGGTCTGCGTCGCAAGTTTCCCAACGTATGATCATCAGTCTCGCCACGGAGCTCAACCACCACTTCAACATGCACCTTACTCAAACTCCGCTTCGAGATAAGTGCACTAACAAGAAGTGCTGCGGCTCCAGTACACGCAAATAAAATCCACATTTGGCTCAAACTCTTGGCATAAATTTCTCGCACAAGTACCTTCTGACTCTATTCAAGTCCTTTGACTAAAAGAGCATTCGCTGCTGCTGTTTTTCCTGAAAATAAGTTCGCCACTTCATCCCCTACCGAAGCTACCAGCTCTTTGTTGTGTTTTTACATAGAGTTCTGGATAATACCCCGCCTAGGACGACAGAAACTGCGGTTGAAAGTTCGCGGATGAAGCAGAACGTAGATGTTGCTGTGGCGTTGTCTTTGACGAGCACGCCTGACTGTAGAGCCAGAAGTGGAGAGGTGTAGGAGATTCCGGTTCCACTCCCAGCGAGTAGTTGGATGATGATAAGGGTGGACAGTGGCATTGTAGCTTTGGTGAAGAAGATCAATAGAATCATGCTAAGGAGGAGCAAGGCGAGGCCGAAATAGATGAGCTCCAAGTAACGCCCTAGAAAGAATCAGTAAATGCATTCATTGATTTAATTTGCTTGTCTTTCCTGTCTTGCGAATGGAAATACCGCTTGCTGCACTGCTTATCGAAATCGCAAGCTGAAAGGGGAGGACGAACAGTCCGGATTGCAGATGCACATAGCTTTTGACAGGCTGTGCATAAAGCGGGAGGTAATACGGTGCAGAGAAGTAAGTCTGCGCCAAAGTCAGAAATCTGTAAAACGAACATAATGAATGCTTCTGACCACACCGTGAAGTAGTGCAACCACAAGTGAAGCAACATTAGACTTGGAACTGAACAAGCGAAGTGGCATCACCGGGTACGATGCGAATTTCTTTTCGTTCCAGAAGAAGAGTCCAAAAACCACAAAGCCGAATACTATTAAGCAGATGACTTTCGCTGAGCTCCAAGGTAATGCTACACCACCAAATTCGAGCCCAAGAAGAAGGCTCAAAGTGGCTCCGATAATGGCGACACTTCCAATCCAGTTAATAGCTTTGAGCCCCGCCAAAATTGGAGTGGGTGGTGTTGGTAAGTTCAAAAACAGGAACAGTGAAACAAATGCCAGTCCAGAGCATGGAACTGTTTCAAAATCAGCCCAGATCCTGAATATCAAATCGTGGAGCAACAAACGGGTAACATAAAAGCACCATCTCCAATCCACAAGCTCGGAAAATGCTCCACCCAGCACTGGCCCAACAGCTGTTGCAACGGCCCAGATCAAGGACTCGGATTCAAAGATCATTCCCCGTGTGCTATCAAGATACTTATTAGCTACCAACCCAAAGGTCAGTCACATGTTTACTTACCGCATGCTGAACAGATCGCTCGTGCAAATATTGACCAAAATCAACATCCCGCCTCCACCTGTACCTTGCACAGCTCTCCCAGCGATCAGCATCGTCATGCTGGAAGCGATACCACAGATCAATGAACCTAAAAAGAAAAGTGCCAGAGAGGCTAAGAGTGTTGGTTTTCGACCGAAGATGTCACTTATCTTTCCGCATGAGGGAGTTGAAGCTGCGGTCGCGAGAAGATAGGCTGACCCTATCCAAGTGTACCCCGCTGACGAGTTAAAGTAACTTGCAATTGTGGGAAGAGCAGTTGTCGCAATTGTCTAAATAAATCAATTATGTTGTTTGGTAAATATATATATATATTATTGCTTACCGTATCAAGTGCAGCGAGAAAGACAGAAAACTGACAATTGAGTCAGATGAAATGCTTCCACAGAGTTCAATCGAAGGTAGGGGCCTACGTATAACATTGTCATGATAGTCGCCAATTGCAATTTGGTATGTCTTTTGGGATGAATGCTAATTTCAAGCTCGCTCGGAGATTGAGAGGGTTGCTCAACAGATACTTGGTTCTCTGTACCAAACATCGAATGTTGCGGCTGAAGCCTCCCAGGTTGTTTCACCTGCGAAGCCGAAAGTTCCTGAATATCGTCCATATCTATTGATTTTATCAAGGTGAGGGGCATGAAATAGCTAGAGAATCAGCGCAAGTCTGCAAATGAATTTATTCCACCATTCCATTTGTTTTAGTGTCCTTCCTCCATCAGAAAATTGTCGCTTGTTATGGCTGTCCAGTGAGTCAAACAGAGACATCTCGAAGAGCCCAGAGCTCAGTAATCAAAGCTTTTCCGCTACAGTAGCGAAGCAATATTCCCGTTCTCAGTTATTTCACCCGTTTCGAGCCATTTCGGATGAGATTACTGATCATGTGGCCGAATTTGAAGTTATTTCCTATTCCAGGTATGATCAGGGACCAGTCAGTATTTTGAGAACTCACATGATGAACACAGCTGGAGACTTTGTAACGAGAAAGGCACGCAGAACAGCAATGCATGAACTTGCCATCAATTTTTCATTCATATCCGTACATAGACCCCAGATACCAGCACCGTAAACACCCCTTTTACGCCATCATTGCCAATAAACAGGCAGCCGATCAGAGTCATTGCAGCAATCACCATACCACGAACCTCTTCTTCGAAACAAAGCCACACCCGGTCTTCCCAGCCTGGGTCTGAGCTCCCAATCCAGAGCAGATGCCTGAAGGACCAGCACAGCAAGTGCTTGCGCAGTCAGCACCGCTCAAACACTGACCACCAATAAATTGACCCCCATTCCCATTTCCAACATTCTTAACACCAGCAGGGTCGAAGGCAGGCCCTCCAACATTCCCACCTACAGTCCCAGCAGGAGCTGACGCAGGGGCGGGTATTTCTGCCGGTGGAGTTTGCTCTGGCCCCGTAGTGATGACCGTAGGAGTAGTCGAGTTGCCGAGATCGAGAACAGGTGAGCCTCCAAACCCACAGCCAGTTTTCCCTGCTTGCTCTGATGCTCCAATACCGGAGCATATGCCGATGGGGTTTGCACAGCAGGTACTGGCACAGTCATTGTTACTGAGGCATTGACCACCAATGAATTGTCGCCCGTTTCCGTTGCCGACGTTTGCAGCTCCAGCAGGGTCGAAAGAAAGTGCGGAAGAGGAGGCGACCATGAAGGAGACTGTGAAATGTTAAATTATATATTACTAGATAGGACAGGCATAACTTACGTCCGACTGAAATAATATGAAATGTCTTCATGTTGCCTTGTATTAAGCGTATCTGTGGGAAGACTCAAGATGTTTGGGTGGACAAGGGTGGAGATTCGAAGGGGGAAAAGGCCGAAGAAATGAAGTAATGATTGGCTATTGAATGACTGGGATCCGTATCAAACGGGAAATTGAAATCTGAAGTCTGGCTGATGAGGTTTTGCACTTACCTTCGCAGCTCCCTTTATATCAAAGAAAATAGCTGGATCAAAACCAACAGAACTTTCTGATCCAGCAAACTGTTGAAACTCCAGAAGCAAAACCAACTCAACGAGCGTATCAAAAAGACATCAGAAGCGCGGAAACTCACCAATTGCTCTTCAGCTGGTGGCCTTTGGGCCCCCGATATGGAAGCTAATTGGGACGAACAGACTGTCATCCCAAGGTTGAGACGATCCGAAGGTGGCCCAGCAAGCTCGCATCCGATCCTCGTTTCGTGTTTTCAGAGGGATTTACAATGATCGTCCACCATTGGAATCATCCCGGGGAACTTCTTGTTTGGCTAAAGTTTAGTTCATGCATTCCATTGTTTCGTAGCTTGGATGGCGGTGTGGGTAGGAGTTTGTTGCGTTTAGAGTTTCAAGCTTCGTCCCAATGGCCGGGTGGCGACCCTGAGCTTAAAACCTAAACCATATGATGGGATTGACAGGGCTATTTTAAGCGCCTGGTAGGCTACTTTTGACTTTACCAACAATCTTTTATGCGGCCTTCTATTTAGACTTAATTGTGGTCCTTGATATGCTGGCCACGTTGAGTCTTGATCCCCAAGCGCCAGCGGGCTGTTTGAAAGGCCCTTGGCATTTCAACTCCCATTATTGGCTAGGCGAGGCCGAAAAGGGGGCTACCAATCACTGACAGGTACGCAAATTAAATTATTCCGATTTCTGGTCCGGGTCGCAAATGTGCAATTCATGGAATGGCATAAAAAAAAAAGCCCTCATTATTCGTGGAAGGCTACCAAAAGAGATGACTTGACTGAGACAAAATTTCTCCTAGGTTGTTGCTGCGAGTCAGCCTTGGTTGGTGCTGATATTATTGTTATGATTTTCTCCTAGCCCTAAATCTATTACCATTACCGATCAAAGGTAACAGAATATTTTATAGGTTTCGGTAATTAGACTACGCTGTCACATAACAGATCCCTGTCATTTATATTGCCATTGTCAATCTGAATGACAACCCCACCAAAAGAAAAGAAGATGGCAAGTTCTCAACGCATATTTTCAACTTCATAAGGTGCCATTTGTCTCGGTACAAATAAAGTCCGGTCCTTTCAATCCATTCATTTGAAACTTTGTTTTGTTTCGTACCTCAATTGTAGAAACCCAAGAGTGAGCACCATGTCTCCAAAAGCACATTCCCAACTTTCTGAAATCGACATTGACGGCTTTTGTGGCAGAGGTTTACCGCAGTGAGAAAGAACTGCTTTCTTATTCCGTAGCATCTTGGCTCATTCACTCCAGAACCAGTCCCACAAGACCTCCTTTCCCAGCTCCCCCAACGAAACTTTGAGATCGGAGTAGTATATCAACTCCCAGAAGTTCTATGACGCCTTTCGGGGCCATACACGAGAAACAGTCATTTTTGGCACAGCCCCACCCGGAGTTGTAACACCTTGTTCGCAGGATGGACGCGGCTGGGTCGTTTAATTCATGTAAGAGAAAAGTTGAGAAAAAGGTGTTCATTTCACAAAAAAAGGACAAACTTTGGTATGTTGATGTGGTGAAACTAACCTTGGCTCTAGCCGTACATTACAGTTACTGTCAACATGTTTGTCGTTGCCATCGTTGTTGCCTTATCCCGAAGATGTCTAGAGGAATCGGAATTAAAGGGATAAGGGATGAAGCTGAAGAATCACTTTAGCGGAAACATGAGGGGAATTAGACTCTAGCCTCAGCATCGGGAACAAGAATACCAGCCAGGCTTTCGTAAACCTTCCACATGGCAATTTCCTTTTGCCTTCTCAAATCAGAGAGCGTGGGAATATTTGTACACCCCCAATGGCCATTACTAACTGCTTTTTCTTGATCTGGCAGATGAATTTCTTGCATTGATTCACTCATTTGACATCTGCTCTTATTTAACGCATCTCTACCTAATGAATTTGCATAAAGGGTTCTCCGGCGTTAGCACCGTTCATCTATTTTTGGCGTGTAGCTGTGCGAAACAACCTATGAATATAAAAGTCATCGCCACGAACCCTTGTTGGAGTCGTCGTCCCTCAACATGCAATTCACAATGGTTCCAGGAAACTGAACGGAGACTCAGCTTTGAATAGTCGTCGAGCATCTCACCACTTCAATATCCAAAAGTGAGAGCAAGTCCCTGGCATGGCAGAAATAGAACAAAAGTCCCTGGGCAGCAGGAGCCAGGGAGTAGCACAGACGTTGCTGTCGCTTATCTTTTTGTTCTCAA
Organism: Leptodontidium sp. 2 PMI_412; assembly: GCA_021432625.1. Taxonomy (NCBI): domain Eukaryota; kingdom Fungi; phylum Ascomycota; class Leotiomycetes; order Helotiales; family Leptodontidiaceae; genus Leptodontidium; species Leptodontidium sp. 2 PMI_412. The sequence goes on from MU270486.1 coordinate 14,848, forward strand.
TTGAGCTCCTCCTTCAATAAGCGAGCATATCCTCACATCACTGAACATAACTGCATCCACAACTTCTCTCCACCAGAGACTTGAAGGTAAAACTTTACATTTACATTCCAACTTGAACAACACGCCTGAATGAATCCGCATAGCTAAAGACGTGAAGTATGCCACTTCTATTTCTTTCGAAGGCCATTTGCAGCGTCCTCACTAACCACCTGGCTGGCAGCTTTCCTCTTTTTATACACATCCCCCTCTCTGCCCCTCGCCTCTAGCATCCCACAACTTCCAATCTATCCCGCTTCTCCATCAGAATACAGTACATAACAAAGTCTTCTCCGAGCCTAATCCATATTCATCACCCCTCCAAGTTCCAAAAATGACACCAATTTCATAATCAATTCCATTTTCCTACTCCCCATCGAATTCCCTCCTCGCCAAATGACAAAGTTTAAAATCCCCAAACACTCTAACAACCAACCATTCAACACCAAGCAAAGAAGACCTGGACGAAGATGACCGAATTTTTGTGAAGGGGGCATGACTCCTCTTGTAGCCGAACACGCCGATCTAACTCTGGCATTAAGCTCAGGGCTTTCCTCAGCCCACGAGCTAAGGTTTAAAATGAAGGAATAAACATGGGAAAGAAGTGCAAGGAGATTTCACGTCACTGAATCCCTTCCGTTTGTCATTCCTGCTGTCACTGTCAAATCTCCCTGTCATCATCATCATCATCATCATCATCATCATCATCATCATCATCATCATCATCAATCAATCAATCAACTACCGCTCTCGCAACAATCAGTGACCATGGGTCGACAATGTACAAATCCAACAGGGCTACAGGGCATCTCCAATAAAAAAAAAATCTAATACATCTCTAGTCTCTGTGAACCTCCCACGACAAGTTCAAGACTTGTCCGATACAGTACTACTTGGTAAGAGTATACGGCATCCTGTGCTTGCTTTTCAGAATCTAGCTTAGGTCTAGAACCATGTAGCTTTTATACACGCTGCCTTTGTTGAGAGACCATTTATAAGGGGACTCACTTCACGAGCAACTTGCTGTGGAGAGGTTTTCAGTTGTGATACTACTCCGTCCCATAAATTTCCAGGGAAAAAATAGTATTCACAAATCGTACTCTATGGGTATATCTCTCCCTCCCTCTCAAAAGATCCCAAACGCCCTCCTTCCCACTCCCGCTTTCACCCTCTCACTCATCCTCACGCACCCACCGCCTCAACTCGGCCTCCTCAACGGATGCGCCTCAGTATTAAGAACCCACTCATCCAAACTAACAACATCCCACTCCTCAAAACAGAGATAAAAATACTTCAGTGTCTCCGCCAACCAAAAGCTCTCCATACTATCCATCTTCTGGCCCAATTCCTTCTCTCCCTCTCCTCCCTTGCCAGTCCCCTCAAATTTGATCGTTACGTCCAAGATGGCTGCTGCGGCGATTTTCGTGCGCGAGATCTTCTCGACGGCAGAGAACATCCGCCACGCGGCTTCCATGTATTCGCCTTTGCCTGTCATGCGGTACATCAGGAAGACGGACTCGATGGCTTCCGGGCGGAGGATGTAGCGTCTGTCGTCTATGGCTGTGAAGCCCTCTGGGAGACGCCGTTCCGTGATTACGCTTTGGGCGTTGAGGGTCTTCTCGCTCTCAGAGGTCATCCGTGTGCCGGGGTAGTTGTTGTTAAGGGCATCGTGCCAGGTTTGCTCGCTCCATTTACATTCCTTATCAGCTCCACATGGGAGGACGGTGAAGATCTCTGGCATGATACCGTTGGCACAGCTGTCGTATGCCCAAATACAGCCGTGAGTGAGCTCTTCGGCTATAGCGAGATCTGCTGGTCGGTCGAAGATCTTGGATGCGAGACCGACCATGCCGCCTGTGAAGCATGTGAGATGCTGGCCACGAGGGTACATAGAAATGGCAGCGCTACTTATGCGGATGTCGCCCGAGAAGGTGAGTTTAGCATCTTTGGGGTTGTAGATCCGGAAGAACATGTGCTTCTTAGCTACGTCGATGAAATTCTCGTAGAGATTTTTGGGTTGGGCGAGAAGCCCTCCTAGGATGAGGTATTGTTTAGGGAAGTACTCGTACAGCGAGTCGGACATGCCTCCTAGTGTGAAGAAAGTGTCTTCATCAAACGATGGCTTGGATGCATCGATACTAACGGGCCAAAGTCCGGGCAGCTTTGTATCGTTTTGTGACTTTTCAAACTCGTTGCTTATCCTCTGGACGGCGTCGTAGTATTTCATATCTCCAGTTAATTGGGAAAGTCTCGTGAATTCCAGACTCAGAGACCCCAATTCAGAAACCAACATTCTCTGTGGAGCTTTTTGGGCATTCCCTTTTGCAAACCTAATCTTTTGTCAGAACATTCCCAGAACATTCGTAGAATAACTCACTTCTGCCAATCCCACCTAGAAATCGGCATCCTATTCGGTGTATCAAAACAAGACATCAACAACTCCCCCACCTCAACCGCTTTCCCCAACAACACAGGGTATTTCGCACCACTAATATCGTACGCCGCCAAGAATCCGCCCATGTATCGAATCGTCGTCTCAAAAACATTGACCGTATCCGCTTCCGTAGTCGAGAAATCAATCTCCTGTACCGCATTCACAGCAATCTCAAAATCCTCTTTCATGCCCATTATCCACAATGTATCCAACGAATCGACTAACGTAGCAGCCCACCCTCCAAAAGTATCCTTATACTGCCCCGACAGTGGAGCAACTTCGTCCCGTAGCCAGGCATGCTCTTTATACCCCGACCAGCTATGCACGAAGCTCTCCTTGACGGCAGCTCTTCTCTGCAACCGCAGCTGCTTCGCCTTCGCATCTTCGACTGGAGGGGGAGCTTGCACTGCGGGGATCTTTTTCGGGCTGCCCGTCGGAAGGGGAATGAGTGATGTGACGGGGTATCGTTCTGGCAGCTTCTTCCAGTGGACTTTGCCGTCTATCGCGAACGTCTTCGGTACGGGGATGTAGGGCGTATAGCCATAATTCCAGACATTGCGTTCGTGTGTGAGGTAGTAGAGGGACATTATGGCGAAGACAATTGCCAGCGCGAACGCTCGCCAGCGGCGTATGGCGGGCATTGTACTTGTATTCGAGGAGGAGAGGGTGTGAGGTATTCAAGGAGGGAGTTCTGAGTCAATTGCGCTGAAGGTCATGGATATCAATTGTCTTGTAGATAGCTCGTGTGCTTCTGGCTCAAGAGGTAATGATGATATAGCCCTAGGTAGTGTACACGTTGGGAATATGCCGAGAGATATAGAAATAGAATACAAATTTGAATGAGCGTGAGGAATGGAGGGGATATAAGACCTGTTCGTGGAATGGTGCCCTGGCTGGTGGTGGTGTTGGGTTGCATCTGTCTTGGATATCTTGCCTGAGTTTGTACTTCGGTACCCCAGCTTGTCCGACATCGTTGATTGGTGCTCCACCTGCCGTCTTGGCGACGATCCAAGCTGGGACTAAATTCAGGGGTCATCTTCGCTAGTCTGTAAATTTAACTCAGGTCAGGATCTCCTTCTCCTTCTCCTTCTCCTTTGTCTTTCGCATACATTGACCCTAAATTCTCAACTTTAAATAAGACTCAGGTTTCCACAAATTTCACGCTCCCTATATTATTGCCTAGAGCTTATATCTCTATCTCAATGTACCTAGTAACTAAATGAGCAGAAAGATTTCAAGTTCACTGCCCTTCCTCCATATCAAATGAATTTCCAACCTCGACACATCTGTGAGCTTTGAGCATTTCGAGTCCCAGAAGTCAAATGGGCCAGTTTACATTAACTTTTGAAAGCGCGTTCCAGCGGATGTCCAGCTTCTCCCTCAACAAATGAACCAAATCCAATATCTTCAAAAGATAATCCGTTCTTGAATACTCAAAGTAACACCGAAATAAATCATTTATTGGTAACAGAATCTAATGTTGGAAGATGTGCGTAATCTGAACTGAGAGAGGCGGCTATACCTCTAAAGTAGAGTGAAGCAAAGAATATCGATATCAAGTATGATCCTCCCCAGACCACAATACAGCAATGCCGTTTGAGCGCGGGACTTCCACACCACACTACCTTCTCAGGTCTCAAGTCATGATCCTGACATAGTCTGCGGAAAGTTGAGGTATCGATAATCGGAAAGTGGTGTTGTATTCCCCAGTACCTTCTTTGTTGTAGGCTATTCTATCTCTGGACTAGATTGAGAGAGGTCGGTTCATGGGGTATCTCGAGGCTATGGTTGACGTTTGGGGCTTGAGGAAAGGAGAGGAGGGGAGATGAGGTTGGATGGTGAAAGGTATGAAGATGCTTCTGGAATCGTAGTGGACGCGACGGGCCGATTTGGCTGTGAAAATTGACGAGAACTTAGAGAAGTGCTGCTATGAAACAAACTGAGCTGCCTGGCTGGCTGGCAGGTATATATTCTGGAATCTTCATTCTGACAATGTAGGGTAGGGTACGAATGAAAAGAGGAAGTAAATCTTGCTGCGATGCGTGCAGCTGCATGCACTTGCACGCATTGCCCGACTGGTTGGCGATGACGCTTGCTGTGGTGAGGAGCGGAAGGATATAGCGTGCAGAAGTAAATGAGTCAGCCTTTCATAGTAATCTTCCTTCTGTTTCTTAGGCCTGGCTCTCTCCCTGGATGATTTTTGAGTACATGTGAACCGTCAATGATACAGCTACGCCCAATGCCCTTGCTTGAGGTAAGCTTGGTGGTGGCTGAACCCCCCCCTCCCCCAAAAAAAATGAACGGGAACACACTCGTGTTCCAGCGGTACAAGGGCTTGCACAAAACATACCCACACTTACATACAAAGGGACACGCGCGCAAACTCGAAAATAGACAGAACTCAAACCCATTCGGTGGAAAATGAGGCAAGGAAATCAAATAGAACGCAATTGAATTGAAGGGTAATCATCGTAACGTTATTTGTGACCCATGCCAGCCAACCAATCTACCTAGCCCATTTCCCTCCGTTCACTCATCCACGCATCCATTCATTCCAGGAGACATGCCTTACATCTCCGAGATCCAGGCGTGCCAAAAGACCATACAAGATTCGGAGCCTGCTCACTTGTCTCCTGTCAAACACACCTGACCTCTACTTCTGCATCATGAGTTGAACGAACTCGTTGTCTAGAAAAGTTAGTTGGCTTGATCACGGGGCAAAGGGGAGGAAGAGGAAGATGTACAATCGATTCGTCCATCACCATCCTGATCAGCCTCTCTGATCATCTCATCGACTTCATCATCCGTCAACTTCTCACCAATGGACGTCATGACATGACGAAGCTCAGCAGCGGAGATGAATCCATTGTTGTCACGATCAAAGACCTGGACACATCAACCATCAGCCGAATCCTTTCCCAGACATCAAACCTCAAGCGCATTACACACCTTGAACGCTTCTCTGATCTCCTCCTCGGAATCGGTATCCTTCATCTTTCTCGCCATCATCGTAAGGAACTCTGTCATACACATCAATCAAAATCACCCCACTATTTCAATTTGTTTGTTGAGCCGCATCGCAAACGCACCTGGGAAGTCGATTGTGCCATTGTTATCAGCATCAACCTCGTTGATCATATCCTGAAGCTCAGATTCGGAAGGGTTCTGGCCGAGCGAGCGCATAACAGTTCCCAGCTCCTTGGTGGTGATTTGTCCTGTAGATTCCCATCAGCCGTCTGATCTTATACCCCTGAAGCCTCGTCTGAATAGTCATTGCAGCATCGAACGTGCCAATCCTCAGGAGCCCAGTTCATGCGTCGCAAGGTATGATCGAAGATATAAATCGGGGGTACTAACCATCGCCATCCTTGTCCTATGCGAGGTCAAAAAAATGTCAGTATTCCAACTTTGTAAACAAGCCTTCCAACTCTCTGTTGCGGCTATGAGAAACGAACGACAGGACAGCACTTACAAACAGGGAGAAGGCTTCCTTGAACTCGGAAACTTGCTCTTCGGTGAGAGAATCAGCCTGCGAATTGTCCCAGCCATTAGCCTACGTTCTTCTGCGATCGTGGACACCCCGCGGTCGACGACAAGCCAGTATCGCGGGGTCGTGGGGAGGTCTTTGATGCTGCGTGGGTGGAGCTCATACCATCTTGAAGGTTGGGTGGTGGGTGAAAGACGGAGGAGGAGTGGGAGATGGTGAGGGTTATGTATTGGGCGGCGAGCAGATGTTGAGTCAAGATGCGGTGGTGGTTGGGCGTTGTCTTGTGTTTGTGTTGTTGTGGGCAGACTGACGAGACGAGAACTAGAAGGTGTTGATGGATGATTGCGATTGCAGGTGGGTTTGGCTTTCATGTGCTGCGGCGACCTGGATGAACCAATGTGGCAGAATCATGAGCAACTTCAGCCTCATGCCTCAGGACTGAAGCTCGAATACCTACCCAACCACAACAATAACTATGCTTCCACCGTTCACAACACCACCATTTTCTATTCGTCTCTCCCGGTGACTGCGCAGATGATATTCTGACGCAGCTTCTCCTTGACTCAAACCATCCACAATCGTCACGATGTGGCGCGACCGCACCAATCTGTACCAGCTCCCTTCCACGTACACCATTCCACAACCACCTACTAACAAACCGCACAGCTACATTTCCTACCGTCAGTCATACGCCCACCACCCCGCCAAAAAGACAAAATACTCCTCCTCAAGCAATGGCTACAGCTCCTCAATCCCGTCCGGCTCCTCGGAGCGCCAAGGACTCATGTCTTCCGGCGCATTCGAAGACGATGGCGACGCAGTAATAGAAATGGACCTCTTACCCCCAAGATGGGTAGACATATCCGACGAAGTGACCGAATACCTCACAGATATTGCATCCAAGAGCGTAAAGCTGGAGAAGCTACACCAGAAACATGTACTGCCCGGCTTCGACGATGAGGATGTCAAGAGGAATGAGGAGGGTGAGATAGAGCGCCTGACGCAGGATATCACGCGCGGATTTCATGATTGCCAAAAGGCTATTCAGAGGGTCGAGATGATGGTTAGAGAGAATAAGCAGCAGGGTGCAATCAGTAAAGGAGAGGAGACTATGGCGAGGAATATACAGATCTCACTTGCTGGGAGGGTGCAAGAGGCCAGCGCTGGTTTCAGGAAAAAGCAGAGCGCATACCTGAAAAGTATGTCTTCTCCCCCTTCTCCATATCTCGCATCTTGTACAATGGGCACAGCTAACTGGTGCAGAACTCCGCGGCCTCTCTGGCATGAACCCATCCATAGATCGCACTTCCACCCCCCAATATACAAACTACACCGACCCCTCCCTCATGGAATCCGATGCCGATAAATCCTACTCGCAATCCACACTCCAACAAACCTCCCAAAAACAACTCACGTCAAACGACGCTGCAATAATGCAGCGCGAGCGAGAAATAACAGACATAGCACAAGGCATCATCGAACTAGCAGATATCTTCAAAGAGCTCCAAACCATGATCATCGATCAGGGAACCATGCTCGACCGTATCGATTACAACGTAGAGCGCATGGCGGTCGATGTCAAGGCCGCAGATAAGGAGTTGAATGTTGCTAGTGGGTATCAGAAGAAGGGGACGAAGAGGAGGATTATCTTCCTGTTGATCCTTTTGGTAGTGGGAATGTTTATTCTTTTGATGGTTAAGCCGAGGAGGCATAGTGGGAGTTCGAATCTAGCGCCGGACCCGGATCCGGTAGGTGAGAATGTTCCGCCCTGAATGCATTGAGATACCCTATTAAGCAAGTTATGTTGTTTTCATATTTTGGCATGTGATAGTGGCTTGTGGATAAGTATTATGGGGAGAGTTAGGTTAGATGGCCCTTCTTCAGTGTATATTGATAACTAAATTATGACGGCAGACGGCCATCGTCACTCCTACAAGCCAAGTGGCTTCTATACTATCCTCTCGTATATTATCAATTCAATTCATTCTCCTCTAGTGTAAGAATACCCACAAACACAGTCACCAAACATGACCGCCAAATAAATGGGAACTAGCAAGCCCAGGTTGTTTTCAGCAGTCTTGGGGAACCTAAGATATCAGCAACCTGTCTCTGCTTAACCTAGCCTCTCGTGGCAAATCTAAGCCATTCATTGGGTGGACAGAGAATTGACAACACTTCCTAAAACGACAACGAGAACAACAATAGTATCTCAATAGCATTCCCGCCTCACACTACTGCGTCTCCATGTGTCTCCCTTCTCTCCTTACTCTGCACAGCAGCAACATGTCAATGCATTACACTATCGAGTACCACACCACAAACACAAACACTACACGGTCCACACCCCTCTGAATCGGATGTATATCTGAGCATGGATTCTTGCCAAGCTCAGTGTGTCAAGTATCCTCCTTTTATCCCCCTCTAGCGGTACAGCGAGATGGATGTCTGTCCATATTCACCCCCCAAAGAGGTAGGAGGGAGTATTGAATAGTGGCTGGTGGTGCTTGAATTCGAGATCGCCGTTTTGCTAGGCGGATTAAGCTGGATTTGGAATGATTTGGCATTTAATTGTTTGTTATTTGTTATTTGAGGGGAGAAGAAGTGTGTTTGGTGTATATAAACAGAGCATAGGAGCCAGGTCGAAGTTCGCTCCCTCAAATTAGCAAGATGGATCTACACTCCTGGGTAAGGGTGGTGAGAAGCTAGGTAGAGAGAATTATTCAGGTGAGCTTGGTCCTCTGAGAAGATGGCTTGAGTATTTACTTTGCTCTTCTGATCTAAGTCTCTTCCTTGAACCTATTCTCGGGATGCAGCTCGCTTTAATCAATTACAGGTATGATTGTCGACGTATACGCCACTGTCAGATGTCTACACCTCGACTTCTTGCTTCAACCATTTGTTACTATATTCGCCGTGAATGATCTCACACCATACGGGGGCATGATCGATCCAGAGACGAGCAAAATGGCATCGGGGTAACAAAGACACAGCCATTTTATTCCTCGTTCCCAAAGACTTCCTCTCTAATAGTGAATCCTCAACGATGCCGCTTCTTCTCTTAGCTGTCTCTGGTCAACAGTTTGAGGAAGTTGCTGTTTATAAAACGTACGGTTTGGCAAGTGAATAGCTGTCTGTCTGTACAGATCAAATTTTTTCTTGCAAGTGGCTTTAAACTCAGGGCGTGTAGAAATCAGCTTACTTTTCTCTAGGTATGAGCGTTATGTGGCTGAAGGATATGTATTGGATCATATATAAACCTTCCTTGAGGCACGAATTGGAGAAACCACCGCGTGCCATCTCCTCAAACACTTTGCGAGAAGAGCGCCACCGCGAATTCTCAAGTCTTCGTTCCAGCCTTCCTTCGTTAGTTGATAGTTAATCTTGATCAAAGTCAAAGCACGGCAATCCCTTGAAATCGATCTTTGATATTCTTTGGAAGGTGATGAGTCGTCGGAGACGAGATGTTCTGGAATGCTATATGACTGCTGTTAGATAGCTCATTGTCGTCAAAAACCTCTTTTGCTGCTAATTCTCGCAGGGAACATCAAAATAGAATAAGTCGTCTATCTCTCGACACTCTTTGCCGCCACAGTCAAAATTCTACAGATATGTTAGGCTGATAATAAGCCCTTCTCGCCCCCCCCCCCCCCCCCCCCCTTTGTAAAATCCCAAGTATCTCACTTTTCCCACCAACAATGCCCGGAAAACTTTCTGCCTTCACATGGTTGTTCCTTATGCAATTTTCTCAAAGGCGATTTGGATTTCTGGCTATTCAATGGTGCTTGTATTTATATATTTGAACTGATGAATCAATAGCGGGTAGTGAATATGTTTGCCTTCTAACCTTCTCATTGGGGATCATGTGCAAGGGTTGTTCCTATTTGGGCTGTATCCTCAGATTCTCTGAGAGGCTTGAGGAATTACCGAGTTGGCAGCTACTCGGGGTAAAATTGGAGTTCTGGATTTGTTGGCGGTGGTTGTCGCAATTGATTTCTGTTATGGGAGGTAACCAATCTAATGAACGAGGCTTCCCCATGTCTGGCAGAGACTCAGAGCCTCTGTACAGGAGATAGGAATGCCTCTGTGTTCCTTAGCAAGACCTTACAGGGGCACTGCAAGGAAATCTGGAGTCCGATAGAGTCCAGAATCAGTTTCCTTTCTCAGATTCCACAACCATGTTCCTACTGAGCCACCTAGAGATATCAGGGAGACGGACCTGGGGCTACCATGCTGGTAGCGGAACCTACGGGCCAAAATTCAGAGCGTCATATATTTAGATTCTCCGTAGCAAGCATAGTGATCATAGAGACTCGATGGAAGTGGAACCTTGTTGGGTGATGTTGGATTGATCTGAGAGCTATCAAGAATTGACTAACAACTCTGTTTGTTATATGCAAAGTCGTTGATGCTCTATGTCCTCTTTCATTTCAAGGATGTGATTGAAATTAAAGTCAAAGATAGTGTCTGGTAACTGGAACACTCATGACCTTCGTGTAGGGGTGGATCTTGGGAAAATATGAGAGTCACTAGAACCAACGGCATCGAGAGATGTGCCACCCAAAGTAACTATCGCCTGTAATATCAATGCTCTTGTATTGGCTAGCTATTAAAACCCTTCATGGGGTGTAAGCTGTGCAGATTTGGATTGCTGACCGCCGAGCAGATCGATCTGTCTGGCACTTTCAAAGACTCCCCCTTCCTGTCTCCATTCATATGCCAATCTATTGATGCTTCGTCCATGCTTCATGATGACGGAGTGTTCATTAAGCCACCCATTCTCAAATATCAGACGGGAAATACTCCATCAAGTGGCTGCCACGGAAGACACAAGTTGTGAAGCAATCAGCCACATCGTTCCTTGCTGGATCTAGGAAGATCTTCTTGGCTTCTTCGACTCTCTCGGCAAACCAGCCCAGTTGTCGACTGCTGTATCTGACCGGAGCTAGCGTATTCTCAAGTACAACTTTACCGCTTGGTCTTTCCATCCCGTCTTCGAAGAAATGAGACCACTTGAGATCGCCGACGCTAACAATGATAGATCTGAGGCTCGGAAAGAAGTCATTGACGATCTCTGAAAGGCTTTCACTTCTGTCCTTGACCTCGCTGTACTCGCAAGCAAGGATTTCGAGCTTCTTGAGACTGGCCATTGCTAGCAAGGCACTCATGGACCGAGTTGTGACGTTCAATCTATCCCCGTAATTGGCAGAAATGTAGAGCGTATCGATGCGAGGATTGATATACGTTACTGAGCCGTGGACAAGTAGGTCATGATATGAACGAAAGATATACTCATCCTCATCCTCGTCGTCGTCGGTGCCAGGAATGGTAACTTCGAGGAATGGAAAGTACGATTTCAGGAGCTCAACTCGCGACTCTTTGTTCGCTCGGAGCAGTCCAGATGGCAAATCCTGACTCTCGTGGCGACAAGCCCATTCCGTATCCCATATCCAGTCAATCTCGACAACTCGTGGGTCGGGGAGTGCATAGAACCAAACTTTGCAGCGCAGCTCTGCTGGCAATTTAGGAAAGAGAATGAAGACTTCAAGAGGGGCATCAATGCTTGAGGCGGACCTGACGGGCTCAGGAGAAGGTGGTGCGAAGTCATCGTTGGCTTCGGCAGAGTTCTCGGCTGGTGGCAACTTATACGGGAGGGAGTTTGTGGAGTCTCCGACAAAGGTGATGGTAGGTGAGCTGACTTCACCCTTGGCTTCCTGAACCATGTTTGGCTTGAGGTTTTCGTCGTTGGTGGAAGACATTCTGGAGACTAGATCAGAATCAGCAGGCGCTCTTTGCTCAAAATACACAGCAGCTAGAGTCTCTACAAACCTTTTCTTTCGTACTTCCCTTGGAATGTGACTGAAGGTGAGTCTACAAAGGTGTCAAGCCCAGTCAAAGGTGATGAGATGGAGTTTGCCTGAGACGCGGCGCGGAGGCGTGTTGCTGTTGTTGTATTTGAGTTCCACGCGGTGTGGAGAGACTTCAGTTTGAAGGTAGGTATGTAGCGACCCAATCCTTTTTATGCCGCGGTCTTGATTTGATGTTGAAAGCGTTGCGCGATTTCGACGTTGGTGTTGTTGAGGCTGAGAGAGGAAGCAGTGTAAGGCGTTGATTTTGGTTTAAACGTAGCTCTCCGCTAATTAGTACGGGCCAACCCGGAGTCAAGTCAACACGCTAACACCTAGAGCCATTTCGAGGTCAAGTCCTAGGTCGAAGGCAGAAGTGAATTTCGGAAGTCTTCCCAAAGTTATTGGACCATTATATCGTTGTTTAAAGATTTTAATTAGTCTGTTATCCATAAAACTTATTGATCATCTAGTATTGCATATGGCCCTCAATAACCTCAGTTGTTTTTGCGGAAACATTAAATTTTACTGGTCAGCATAGTAGTCCAGACTAGCAACAGAGAGGTCATGTGAATTATTTCATTTTTTGGGGACTTTAACGCAACGCAAAGGAAGAAAGCCACCCCTTTTATGTTGTCAGGCCTCAGAAAGAGACTGCTCTAGGAATCTCTAAAAGCAAGGAATCAATGCGTCCGATGATGAATCTTCACGTCCACCCATCCGCCATATGCAGTCCTGCAGAATTCATGGCCTTCCATTCCATCCGTTTCCCTTCCATTATGAATCACTCGACCTCTAGCACCCCAATTCATAGCCAGTCAATATCACCATGGTCCATGACGACACCGCCACGAATGATGTAAGCTGGGTAACAATCGGCCTCCTCCTTTGATGGATCTTGGAAAGCACTCTTAGCTGCCATCGTTACATACTCCAGAACATACCCCTGATCCACGCCATCAAAGTCCTCCGGATCAACGGGGACTAACTCGATTTCTCCAGTTGGGCGTTTCATGTCATCGTGCTCTCCCGCAAATTCCATCCAACCAAAGTCGCCAATTGTAAATACGATATTCTTGAGCCCTGGAAGGTGATTGAGAAATTGGAGATTGTTGCGATATCCTCTCTCAAACTCGGAATACTCGCATACAAGTGTTTCGACGGCTTGGAGACATTTGATTCCGCACAATGCCGCCATGGATTCTTCCGAGACGCTACCTTCGCCCTCATCAGGAGCACAGATGTAAATTATGTCAACCGCTGGGCACAAGTAGGTGACCGAGTCTCTCAATAGGTTGGCAGCCATTCTTCGACTTGTAGCTTCGTCGTAGATTCCTTCAGTAGCTATCTTGAGGAACGGGGTGTAGTGTCTCAAGAACTCTTGGCGGGATTCCTTGTTGGCAAGCAGAAGACTGGAAGGGCTGGCTTGGCTTTCCTTGCGACAGACCCAGATCTTCCCTGCGGAGTGCATGTAGTCAATCTCGATAACTCTTGGACCAGGGAGAGCGTGAAACCAGATCTTGGCTCGAAGTTCTGTTGCCAGCTTGGGAAACAAGGTGAAGTCCTCAAGTGCGGCCGAGGTATCAGCAACAACGGCAGCATATGGGGTATTCGTGGGAAATGCAGCGTCGGAGACCATTGTTGGGATGGATGGGACAGTGTCAACAAACGCGTAGCGTAATCCTAAGAGTAGAGCGGCAGCTTCAAGGTCGTCGACATGACTGGTTGAGATGGAGGTGGCATGTTCGGTAGAGGAGGAATTAGCGGCCGAGGAGATGGCAATCTTTATGCCTTCGAGACTAGGGTCGTTGAGATTGAGCTCTTGGCTTGCGGTAGCAGCGGTAGCAGGGGTCGTAGTGCTTGCCTCGAAGGCATTATCGCTGGTGGGAGTCATTTTGAGGACTTAGATACAATGTTAGCACATGAACGTATGAGTGAGTGCCAAGAAAAGACTGCGTGCGACTGACCTTTGTCAACTCTTTCGAAGGTGAGGCGCTGCTGTTGGATGCGAAGAATTCCTTGACTGAACCCGTATCACCTGGCTTTGGGAAACACCCAAACAACCTGGCACGGAACGCGACAGTACAGCTGAGAGAGCGTGCGTGAGAATATAGTAGAGCAATTGATCTACTCGAATTGGCCGTAGCTCGAAGGTGGTCGCACCCCAAATCAAAGGCTGCGTGTAGTTGTTGATCCTCGAGTTGGTGGGAGCAACATGAATTCGAAAATAGTGACTGTGGACTTCAGCGTCTATCTGTTTTTAGCTTAGCGAGATTCGGCTTAGTTCCATCACGCTAAATTTAAGGTTCTTTGTCTGATAGCAAAAAATTGAACAATTTGCAGGACATTTAAAGTCCAAGAAGGAACACATTCACGGCTTGCTAATAATCAACTAGCAATTGACCAAGTCTCATCCATCGATTAGCAAAACATCAGTTAGTTCTAAAGAAGAAGAAAAAAAAAATACGTCCAAGCAGTTTGCAAACAATTGAATAGGCCTTGTTAGGAGAGGGGGTGGTTGATCTCTAAAGCTTTCTCGCTTAAGATAGGAGAAACAAAACAAATCAATACATGGCGGCAAAGTCTCAATTTTTATCATTCATGTATAGCCAGAACTGCTGGCTGTCACATAACAACGAGGACCTAATACTTGAGGCCCATGTTTCTATTTCCACATTTGAATCACACCATGCCAATTGCCGCCTTCGGGTCTAGGCAGTTATCTTGCAGCCATAGTCAATGCCAAAAAGGGAAGAACGGATGCTGGTGATTACAGATGGGAACAGTTTCGGGATTCGGTGAAATCTTTCAATACAAAGTGTAGAAATGTTAATTTGATTATGGGAAGACTCATTCTTCGCGATTCAAATTTGAAATTGAGCGCAATAACTATGGGTACCTAGACGGCTTGCAGTGGTCAATGCAGGATGTGGGCATGCGTCCATAATTCCGCCTTCCCTTGCTCCAGTCCCCTCGATTGATTCTCGCCCTGAGGACTCTCACTCCGCCCCTCAAAATAACCACTCCGTCCACTAAAATATTCTCTCATTCACTCACCTCTTGACACATCTTTTCCATCTGCATTGTTATACGCGGGAGGTTCTCGTAGCAAAGTGAGTATGGTTGGTCTCTTACCTGGCATGGCGGCGGTGAGATAGTGCTCATCACCTGTGACGCAGCATTGCCGTCTCTCGACAATGCTGTTGGGGCAGATTTGTCTTGAAGATGACGAGATGCAAGTTCATTGAGGCAAAAAAAACTTGGTATACTCCCCTCGACTTTGAGAATGTGTCTCATGTAGGGCACACTGTCTAATTGTTGGCATCTGAAGTAGATTTCATGGCCTTGATTGAGAACTCTTTTGCCGGTACAAGTGACCAAGGTGGCGCGTGCGGAGAATTGCTTGGTGGCGGGGGAATGGAATTGTTGAGGGAAGAATTGGCACGATCGGGAGCCATTGCTTGAGGTAAACGTCTCGAGATTCGTGACACACTCGGAGGTGACAGTATGCTTGATGTGCACTCTCAGTAGGGCTGAACCATTCGTTAGTATCTTTACACCATTCGATTTCGACAACTCGTGCGTCGGGTAGGTCGAGCTCCCAGATGGTAAGACGCAATCTGAAAAAGAGAGTTAGCAAAACTCTCCCTATGCTCCGAGCACGGTAATGGCTGCGATGTGGAGACAACTTGGGCAGCATCACTGGCGAACATTTATTTCTCCCATTTGTATGCTAACGAAGGAGAAAGAATTTTCGACGATGCTTCGAAGATTTCTTTATTCTTAAGCACGCTAAGTGTGCTGCGGAGGAGCTCAGGCCTGAATACTTGTTTCTGGAGTCTCTCCTCGAGCAATTTCTCTACTATCACTACTTTTTGGGATCACCCCGACCTGAACATCCACCGCGATGGAGGTGGCCTTTATCATGTCCACCCACCCCGCCCCTCCGGATACGCTTCTCCTGAACGTCGATAATGCGAACAGAAACACTCTCTGCACCCGCGGTAGCTAATGAAGCCTGAATACTAGGAAGATATCCTGTGGGTATGAAGCTAGGAGAAGTGGGACGCGTTGTGTTTGTATAACTTTCCAACGATACAGCGCCAAGAGTCGGAAGCGCTCCCCCCAGCCTGGGTTACCTGACACTCTATCAACGTTCTTTAGATTCTGGAATTTCATCAACGAAGAGACAGCGACTGTTTGGATTTGAATTAGAAGGCCTACGCGACTGCAGATGTCGCTGCTGTCCAGAGCCAGGTGTCGCAGCGCATTCAAGTTGGTAAATACATTCAGGGCAGAGATGGTTCTTTCAAGCCCAGAATCATCACAGCTGCTCCTGGAAATAAGCAGCGCGCCAATTTCGGGGTTGAAGTAGCCAGTGGGAAATGGGACCTTAGCAGCGAGGGGAAGAGAGGTTTCGGAACTCGCGAGGCAAGCGTCGGTCTGCTTAGCATATCGATGGTGAGTGCTCATCTCATATCTCGATACCGAGCTCGTTAGCGATTCGGGGTACGGAAGTCGACTGGGAGAGGCTGGAACTCTGGAACAATTCTGAGGAACCTCATCGTCCCCGAGATGTGCGTTACTTGGAAGATATGGGAAGATCGGGAGCCAGGCCTTCAAGTAAACATCCCTCGATTCTTTGCAAACGGCCAGGTGGCTGCATGGCTTTCTTCCGCTGTGCATGGGATAAAACTAGCTATCGAGGGTATTGGACCACTCCACTTCAACGACCTGAGGGTCGGACAAAGCTTCTTCCCAGACCGTCAGTTGGAGCTCGAGAGGAAGTTTGCGGAATTTGGGAAAGGTTTGAGGAGTCGGGTTGTCCGTTGATGTTTGCATGATTGACGTGAGGGAGGTCATTGATTGTGGAGCTCTGTCGGTGTCAGCAACAAACCACATTCCAAATCAAAGAAATTGCCCACGTTGGAGGACTTGATAATGGTCGTTGGGCTTTGAGGGGGTTGCTTGATGCTGCGCCTGTGAACACGTTAGAAACATAGACGCATGACAAAGAGCGTAACTTGCTTGCTGAGATGCGGATGTTTAGAAATGGAAACTCCTTACAAGTTCATGTTTCTGCGAAAAGTTTCTCCTCTGGTCTATCTGCTCAGTTTTGACGACGGCAGCATCAGCTTGGCGCTGGATGATGTTCAAGGAGCAAGCATGGAAATTAGCAATTCAAGAGACTTTCGGTTGATGATCGCTCAGAAGTTTCTGTTAAAGCTGTGACTTTGGCCCGTTGCGACTGAAACTGCGACGCGCGATGTCGATGTTGGAACGGCAAGGACAAATCTCTAGCTGTGGGAAGAAGACCATGCTTCGAGAAAGCTCGCTTAGCCTAGCGTCAAAGTTCACCTAGTCAGTCTTATCTGGTGGTGAAAGGAGACAAGGCTACTACGCCACCCTGTAATTTGGCGCTAACTCGCACATGTATTTGGAGCTTCCATCAATCGCATGCCAGCCTACCTCACTGCGACCTCTCCGTACCAGCATTCGATTTTGAAACTCAGATTACTGAATTTTCTATTGCGACGCGCCACCACCGCAACGCCGAACTCAATAACATACGCCACGAGCTCCGTAGTCCTCTCGCAGTCTCACAGACAAGTTCATCAGCTGTCAAAATGAGCAGTCTGAGCGCACCTACTCCTCCCGAGACAAGCCCCTCGACCTTTCCCAAGTTCCCAAAGTTGCCGGACGAACTCCGCCAGGTAAGCCTAAGCCATCTCGCTCTTGCGCATCCCAGCAGAACTGCGAATATACTTTGAGTGCACATGCTGAGTCGTAAAGCAGATGATTTGGGAATTTGCCCTTCCTGAAGCTCGTATTCTTAGGCCAGCAAGCAATTGGGAGACCATACTTGCTGACTTGAGTCATCCGCATAATGCAACGAAGGTACGTTGAACACTAAATCCCGCCTTTCTTCCGTCGTTTTTCTTTTGATGTCGGATTCCTGCACTTGTACTAAGTCTTTGATGATAGGCTAGACAGAAGAATAGCGAAATAGTCTCAACAGCGTACTACAACCCAAAAATCGACCAGCTATATATCACTGGCCCTTCATGTGGCAATCAACACCAAACGTTTTCTAAACTCCTTGCCATGCCCCTCTTGCAACAGATCAAGGCCCTCGCCTGCGGCGAAGATTTCTTTCGTACCTCCCCCAAAGGGCAGGAAGAGGTCATGCGGCTCCTGATGCAATTCACTCACCTGAAAGCCGTTTCTATTGTCCATGGCGATGCTCAGTTACGTCTACGCGGCTCGGGTCGCCTATGGTCCAGATCCTCGGGCTTGTTGCTACAGAGAGGAACCATTACGCTGATGGAGCCGGAGTCAACAGATTTCTCGCATCGATGGTCCTATCTAGGGGAAGTTGCGGGTAATCTTAAGAGATACACGAAGAAGGCCAAGGAAGAATTTGGTGGAAGGGTCTTGGAGGTGGATGAGAAGCAGATTCTTCGAGGTGGTGTGAGACTAACGCACGGCTATTGATTCATTCAATTACTGTAACTTTCCCCAGCGTTGTGGGTCATGGTATGGTGGAGGATCTTTTGCGGGCTTCAGATTGTGCTCATCTGTTTGTTGTTGGCAAAGATGAAGCGCTTCTATCGGGAGTCGGTGCATCATCAGCATACTAAGCCAGATCGCTACTAGCTTGTCAAATCATCATTGAGATTGAGCTTCCCTCCTAGTGCTCCAGTAAGATCTTACTTTCCACTCGGCCCGCGGGCACCATCCGAATACGCGTATTCCATGGATGTGGGGCTTATGTAAAGTCATTCCATGCCCACCGCGACGTACAACTGTCAAAGATCATCCAATTGGAATTTAAAATACATTAAACGTGAAAGAAAAGCTCTCAATTTCATGTTCTACAAGCATAAGCTGCTTTCCCGGTAGTGACTCACGCCGTCGAGCCATCCTCTAATGTGGTATCTTTGTGAACCCTGTTCGCGCCTACGGTCAAATATATAAAGGTCATTCAAAGTACCCCGAGTCAAAGGCAGTTCTCTTCTAATCGTAACAGTCACAGGATTGAGAATTTCGGACCACCTGCAGTCAATCAAAACCATTTTCCCTTTTGTCATCATGAATCCCGTCAATACCAAACCATACAAACTACCAGAGGATGCAGTTTGGCTGAGTAAGTCATTCTCACATCTCTGGGGAGTTGTAGACACTGACAGAATATCCTCAGTTACTGGCTGCTCCTCTGGAATAGGTCGCAGTATCGCAACACTTATAGCCAGCAAGCCTAAGCACCGGTTGATCGCAACAGCGCGAAAGCTATCTGATCTCTCATATCTTCCCAACAACAATCTTAATATTCTCAAATTGGTCCTGGATGTCACATCACCAACCTCAGTCAATAGCGCTTTCGCTGATGCAGCCAAACACTTCGGTCCAGACTTCCATCTCGACATCGTCGTCAACAATGCGGGGTATTCCTTGTCTGGCGACACTGAGAACGCTACTGAAGAAGAAACACACAAGGAATTGGAAACTCTCTTCTTTGGAACTGCTCGTGTGACTACCCGTGCCATCGAGAATATGCGTCAAAGTAAAGATCATCGTGGTGGTGTGATCTTCAACATCTCCTCACTGGCGGGACTGTGTGCATTCCCTGGTCATGCTTATTACCATGCAAGTAAATTCGCCGTCGAGGGATTCACTGAGTCTGTGGCAAGAGAAATGCATCCGAATTGGAACAGTAAGCATTCTTTTCCTATTTTTGGAAGCCCTTGAGCATTGAGAGACGTCAGTTGCCGACAGGTTGCGTAGTTAACTTCTGCATCGTCGAGCCCAGCGGAGTCAAGACCGAGTTCGAAGGCCACAGCAAAGCCAAAATTGAACCTCATCCCGCTTATGCGGGTGCTGACATGCCTGCCCGAAAATTGGAGCATTTTGTCCAGATGGGAATCAAAGCAGGTGCTGCAGCTGGAATGATCCAACCTGAAAAGCTGGCGGAGACTCTTTACACTGTTGCCAGTCGTGGGGAGTGTGTTCCTTTGCGACTTCCCTTGTAAGTATTTAATGCCTCAGCCCTGCTGGGCATACATTTTGGTCCTTAAAACATTCCTCTATAATAGTAGCTGACCATAGATGCTCAGGGGATTGACGACTTGGCGAATGGCAAAGGCGAAATTTGAGGGGTTGGTGAAGGAACTGGATGATCTGAAAGAGTTGAGCGCCATGGGACAGGGAACATGACGAGGACTAAAACCATTTGGATATAGGACTGGTGAATATTAGAAGTTTTAATTTGAATTATTTATTGATATGTGGATGCACTTGCTTGAGGGGAGGGATTCTGATGTTGTCTGAAATGGAAAGGGACGGAAGGAGTCTTGCCAAGCTCGTGTTGAGGGCAATGTCCGGACAGAAATGATTGTATCGAACGCAAACATACAACAAGTTCGATAGGAAATGTGATACCAATCAATGCCAGTTCCTTCCCATTATGTTCTTGCTTGCAAGTTGAGATAGTGTCCCCTATCGCTTCTCGCTTAACAAACTACAGAAGTCAACAATGCATTTGGGTTAGTAGCCCCCAACAAACAAATAAATCGAGATGGTATTCTTTACGAGAATTGAGAGTAGCGATGATGTGGTTGCAGGAACTTTATTTCGTCTCCGCATTTCACAACAATCTCACCACTCGGCGCTATCCCCTCCCCTGTCCTGCATGCATCGGCTGTATCCAACAATATAGCGAGAACCCCGAAGTCTGCAGCCACTGAAAGGGAGCGGCACCATCCGCAACTGACGGGCCCCGCTACTTCGCAGACCCCCGCGTAAGATCATGCACCCTGACAACTACACTCATATTCGCGGTCCTGGTCCCAATCTTCCCTTCACCCCATTCTAATCTCACCTTGCTTTTCACTGACGCGCACTCTTCGCTACCGACCCAATAAGTATACTGACCTGGGCAAACTCAAGCACTATGGCTGAACAAGCGCCCTCCTCTCCTCCCCATGCAGGTCCATCTCCCAGAAGTGAGAGAAGTTCCGTCGGAGCAGCTCCACCGGCTCTCGAGGCTGAGGACAGTGACGATGACTCGGCTTACGACGGGGATTCAACTGCCGGGAGCTCAACGACGTCCATCGGATCAAGTATTTTGAAATTCCGCGAAGAGAATGGAAGGACATATCACGCTTACAAGGTGCGCACATCCAACCTATTGCCTCAACAACTCAAAACAATTCATTCAAAAACATCATTGCTTACACACCCAGGACGGGTCCTACGCCCTCCCAAACGACGAAG
Source organism: Leptodontidium sp. 2 PMI_412 (assembly GCA_021432625.1). Taxonomy (NCBI): domain Eukaryota; kingdom Fungi; phylum Ascomycota; class Leotiomycetes; order Helotiales; family Leptodontidiaceae; genus Leptodontidium; species Leptodontidium sp. 2 PMI_412. The sequence continues at coordinate 35,921 of MU270486.1, forward strand.
TGGAAGCCGACCGTCTCGACCTCCAACACCACGAATTCCAGCTCATCTTCGACGGCAAACTCTTCACAGCCCCAATCCCAAAGGACAAAGTCCTCCACCGCGTCCTCGACGTCGGCACCGGGACCGGAATCTGGGCTATAGATTTCGGCGACGACCATCCGGAGAGTACCGTCCTTGGCGTAGATCTCAGTCCCATCCAACCCACCTTCACACCCCCCAATGTATCTTTCCAGATCGATGATGTGGAGGCGCCGTGGACGTATACGCACAAATTCGATTTCATCTATAGTCGCATGATGATGTGCTCTCTGGATAGCTATCCGAAATTCTTCGAGCAGGCCCTGGCGAATCTTAACCCTGGGGGGTTTTTGGAGATGGTGGATCCGGCTTGGCCGATTAAGTTGAATGATGGAGAGTGGCCAAAGGATTCTGCGCTTTTTAAATGGTAAGCGATGGACTTTTCTGGTGGTTTTGTGAAATTGTGATGGGCTGATGATTTAGGTCTGCGTTGTGGGGTGAGGGCATGCAGAAGATGGGCCGTGATGCTGAGTGTGCACGGCATTACAAGGATCAGATGATCGCAGCTGGTTTCGTCAATGTCACTGAGAAGATTTATATGTAAGGTCAACGTCCTATTTTGGGCCATTTTCAAACTGATGCTTGAAGTGTTGCGAACAATGCATGGCCGAAGGACAAGAAAATGAAGATGATCGGTATGCAACGACCTCTCTCCAAAGTACCCTTTTGGTGAGTCACGTCTGATATAACAATTGTCGTAGGAATGTGGCAAAACGAGAACATAGCTGGTCCTCAAGGCGGTATTGAGGGTTTGAGCGCAGCGCTCTTCACTCGCGTCCTTGGCTGGTCCAAGATGGAGTTGGATGTTTTCATGGCCCAAGTGAAGTCGGAGCACAGAAATCCTAGGATTCATTCGTATTATGAGTTGTGAGTTCACCACAAGCCGCTTCGATTTTGAGAAAGTCGTCGTGTTCGCTAACTAAAATTCAGTATTGTGGTTGTGGGAGAGAAGCCGGAGCAAGATGCTTAGAAAAAGCTGGAATTCAGCTGGGCATCACATTTAGGCACGGAACGGGTGATTTACGTGGAGAGGAGGCTTGCAGGGACCCGCCTGTATAGATATCACACACAATTCGAACTCTACAGTAGATGAATCATTGTGGTCGCAAAGCGCCCAACTGGCTCGTTCCCCATCTTTCGTGAATATGCTGCCTCAAATCCTTCCCCCAGAAAGCAATAGGAACGGCGACCAGCCCGATAACAGCGATCAATACACCGATCTCAATATCCGCATTTGCCTGTCCTTGTGAACGAATCCAAGGCATGATCCCGAAACTTATCCCGAAGCTCGCTATATTGCTCCCGCCACTGATAACCACCAAAGCGGGTGCAGCCCAGCGAGGAAATGCTTCTGTAACCCATAATATATTGGCAGTGGATAAACTGATAAATGTGAAGACGCTGAGGCCGTACGCGAAATATATCCACATGTAATGCCACTTGTATTCCGCAGCAACGCCATAGATGACAATATTGACGATTCCAGTGATGATTGGCAGTATGAACGCTGGGAGGTAGTGTTCTGCGTCGCGGACACCGTGATTCCGTATAGTAAGCCGACAAGTGACACTAGCCGTCAAGCATCCAGAGACTGGGTATGCAACGAGAGCGCCAATCGCACCTGCCATGTGTATAAGTGCGCAAGCATTGCGGCTGAGATTGTACCGCGGATTCTTCAAAATTTCGACGTATGTCTCGCTGATTGACAGCATGCTGGCAAGAACGCAGGCGTTGAGGAGCGCAACCCAGAATATGAGGGGGTTCACAAGGCACCCGAGAACTTGAGAATAACATCCCCGCATAGCTTTCCATCCCCCCCAAGTGATGCCACGAAATTTCAGATCTCGGATCCAGGGACGCTGATTTGGTGTCTCGGGTAATGCTTTGCCGCCGGGCACTTCTTCCCAGTCTTCGTAGATGCGCACCTTTTCAGTGGCGCTTTGGACGAGGATACGGCCGTTGAAGGCAACTGGTGGACGGATGAAGTAGGTCTCTGGGTAGAAGAAAAAAGCCAAGAGGAGTGAGAGCAAGGCCGGAATTGCCCAACTGTAGTGGAATATGCGCCAAGTCGTGGTGGGCTTGATAGCTCGAGGTATAGTAGCGAGGAGGGTAGAGGTTATGGACCCTACGACGCACCAAAGCATAGCTATTGCTTGTGGCCGTTGGTGAATGAATGTGATATCGATGACCATGAGGAAGACCTGTTGGATTAGGATGTTGAAGATGGGTGTAGCTTGGAAGATGACTAACTAAACTTGTACCGGCTCCCTGAGCCAGCCCTTGAAAGCAAATTGATATCAAGAGCTGATGGAAAGTCCTTGCTGAAGCAGCTAATATTGTGAAGAGAAATAGGATGACGTTGCAAAGCAGAAATACCGGTCTTCTTCCAATTGCCAACGACAGAGGGATCCAAATGAATGCCCCAATCCCCATGAACAGCTTAGGAGCCGACACGACGTTTTCAATTCGGAATGGTTTTTGCTCCTTCCCACTGTCAGCAAAATCTTCAGGCGTCTGGGCTTGCAAAGTAGCGTACTGCCTCTGAGAACTGATTTCTGAAGGCATCCAACAGATAGGTCGGGCCTTGCATCAAAACATTTCCCGTGATACAGAAAACATAGAGTGCCAAGAAAGCACGCGCCTGCTTCATCTTCGTCCAGTTCAAGGGATCCAGCGAGGAGTTCGTCGGAATGGGGAGGTTGAGTACTTGTCCCTCGGCGGAGATGAGGAAGACACTCCCAGAGAAATTGCCAGACTTGTATTTGGACCTAACAGAGCTGTGACGGGCGGGAACTGTCTTGTCGCCCAGTGGGCCCGCCATCTCCTCGTCGTTAATGAACGTCATTTTCTTGCTGCCGAGAAGAAATCGCAAAACATGAGGTGGCTCTAGCTTAGATATTTATCATTCATGGGCCTTCGATGGGGGTGGGTGTTGATTCAGGGCTGATACAATAATGCAACCCCATGATAACGGTCATGGCTTCGACGGCAGAGATTGACTTTCTCTTGAAGCTTAACTGGGTGTAGGGGAATGTGAGATATAACTTTCTCGCATTCGAACTGGGTTTTCCCATGGTGTACATGGTCTGTCGAGATCCGGTTGGTGTGAAAATTGATTGACTTTGTGTTTCGTGGGAGATTGAAACAGTACGTGTGAATAAGGTGGGATGAGGCGCGGGGTGTGGGACAGAAGCGAACAAATCCACTTCAGTTGTTGCTCATACTGAGTTTGGATGAAACACAATGAGAAAGTGTTTGGGGGATTAAGGTTGGCCTGCAACCGGTGGCTTGGGACAGTCACGTGAAGCTGATTCCTTTGGACAATTGTGATACAGGTTTGCAAGCTAATGGGTTTAGAATTTGGAATTTAACTGGGGAGATGCAAGTTTAAAAATCGGAAAAGGGTTTCTTGGCAGGTCCCTTAAAACTTGCGAGAGTTATTGGCGTGAACTTTACTTGCGTGTCCTGACCCCAACTGGTGTGTGACATTGAATTGCCTCGCCAGATCCTTCCCAGTATTCAAAATGTTCCAAACTCTCGGGGGTGGGTTAATGATCCCAAGCTGCTAGGGAGAAAACTTAAAATGGGCCGATGCTGCATCTTTGGCAGTTATCGTTCGGTTCGCATGGAAAAGATGTTATTGGATAGAATTATTGACCATGGGCCAAGACGCAAAGACCTGGGAGACATCGAATGTACACCTGACGCACTCACGGCAGCCACGTTTTTATTCCCCTCAATTCCTAGTAAAAATGCAGGTGAATTAAAGTAACCGCCTTATTAGAATCTTCATATGGGTTTCGTAACGGTGGGAGAACGTTCAAGCCTTGCTAGCTGTGAAATAATCAGCGCCCAAATTCCATTGTTCAGCCAGCCTTGTTTGCTCGACTGGAATGCTTCGTGATCATTTCTGAGCATCCAAACTCATAGATACTCTAAGTCGAGTCTACCCTAAGCGAGAAGTCACACATCTATGACTTAACTTACTCATTCGAACACCTGCAATCTAGGCTTGAATCCAGGAAAGATGAGTATAAAATTCCTCCATCGAGGACCTGAGAGTCACAACCCACACTTGACAGCAAAAGGGCCTACATAAAAGCCAATTCCATTTCTTCATCCCAACCCTCTCCTCCCTCTCCTCCCTCTCCTCCAACACCCAACGCCCATCATTATCAATATCAATGTCAAAACACGAACAATCTCCCCCCATTTCTCTACCTCAACATCACATCCAACACAATCCAACACAACCACACCATCCCCATCACAATGCCCTACGAAGAATACGCCCACCCCCTCACGCACTTCAAATACTTCCCCTCCGGGCCCCTCTTTCCATGCTGCATCATCCCGGATAAGAAAAAACCACCCTGCACACACGGTCCGAAGAGTCCCTTTACATATCCCCCCTTTTCTCCCATCAATACAACCAACCCCAGATCCAAAACTAAAATCCAAGGCCCCTACTGGCCCCGCTGGCTCAAACAAGGCGGTCTCTGGCCAGAAGGGAAGTGTGAACATGAAGGCTTGGGGAGCGTGAGTGTGCATGAAGAGGAGAGGGCGGGTGTGTGGTGTGAGTGTCCACGTTGTGATAAGGAGGGGTACGTTTGGTGTCCGAGGTGTGGGATTCTGTTTAAGGTTATGCTTAAAAAGACGTACGGGGATAAAGATGGGGGAATGGGGGGAAGTGGTGGGGATGGGGGTTATGAATGGGAAAAGGAGAAGAGGGAGGTTAGGGAGTGGATTCTGGAATTGAGGATGAGAGGTGAGGCGAGAAGGAAGATGGGAGGGCGACGGGAGAATGAGGATAGTGGAGGAAGGGGTGGGGATGGGCATGTGACGTAGGATTAGGATATAAGATATAGGAGCTGAGTGAGAGATTAGATGTGAGATAAGTTGGTGGTGTATGAGTGTATTGGAAGGCACTGGGGTGGTCTGGGTGAATTTTGAGCTTGATGATGAAGAGAATGTGAGGATTGGTCAAACCCGTGATGCATACCCGTGAGCAGTGCCTTAGAGTAGTCATAATGTAATTTCTAAGTGTGAGTTGAGATATTCGTTGTGTTGAAGTACAAGTGCAAGTACAAGTGTCAGCCCGACTCACGCAAAACAGCATCTGCGGAACAAAGCCGTTAATCATTAATGTTGATGCAGTGTTAGAGTAGATGACGAGAAAGACTTCCCGTCTCCTGACAGCAAAATTATTCACGCTCATACCAAACACAATGAAGAAGTGTGAATTCGTATTAACCATACAACCCCAAAATTCTAGTACTGACTGTGATCGCCAGTAACTATTGATGGGTCAACAAAGACTTCAAAGTTGACTGATTATAGAAGTTTGTGAATCTTCGAGTGAAAGACACCCAGCACTTTGTTTCCACTTCAACAACGGGATCTCACCCTCAGAACAACGACATCTAACAAAGCTATTAAACCTACCAGACCCGAAATAAGGGTTTCTCATAGCCACAATCACTTTACCGAGAGAACAGAACAAAACAGGATAAAAGACACCAAAAACAACAAACGAAGGCGCAAATCCCAAATCCTAAGAACCCATTGGTCCTGTAGATCTTCCCAAACTCCAAACTACGAAAGAAAGAACGAGAGAGAGGAAGACAGAAAGACAGAAAGAGAGAGCAAAAATGCCACAAGCATGCCCACTCTGCAGCATTCAATCCCAGTCCGAGGTCTCTCGCCGCGGGCCCATCAAATGCATCAGATGTAACCGCGCCACCGTCCGACTCAGCGATTTTACAGCGATGGATCGCTTCCTTTACGATCAGCAGTGCGCGTCGGTGTATGCGGGGAATGCGAAGCGTTATTTTAGGGATCGCTATGGTGATATGTGGATTGAGTTTGTGAGGATTAGTAAGGAATGGGAGGAGACTGTGGTTAGGGTATGAGATATGAATGGGAAATGGAGGGGGTGAGAGATGGGGGTTGGGCGATGGGGGTTGGGCGTTGTGTTTTGATGGCTTCAGATACACGTATACCACTGCTGTGTTGGAGACTGGGCTTTTCCCCTGCCTGTTGGATCTTTGTCTTGGCGCTTTCTCTGAGTTGTATGGTACTCAACTCTTCAATTCTTCAACTCTTCAATAAATTGCCGCCTATCATGGATGCGTACTTGTTGGGAGAGAACAATGAGATATAGGGCGAGCCTTGGATAAAATAGAAGAAGGAAAAACGACTATTTACAGCATGAGCAGCTCCTGACTGGAAATATCTGTACGATATCGTGACCAAAAAAGACGAGGACGAGGTTTAATATCACAACGAACGCCCACAAACAACAAAGACAAATACGCTTGTAGGTCAAGATAAACAAGTGAAGGGCAGGAAAAGGCCTTACTCGGGGGTACTACAGTAAAAGGCGAAATAGGTGTCGCAAGTTTTTAGTTAAAAATTTTAGCAAGTCACGGGGTCAGTCTTGACTCGTGTGGTTAGTGTTGCGCTTCTAGTTCCCGGCGCAAATGCTGCCCCACTCGTTAGCGCGTCCACTTCAAACATCCGCATCCATTCCACCTTTGCAAACATACAACACGTTTTTGGTATCGTCACCTCCTTCTGATCCAAATAACGAACATTACGGGCAAATTTCTCGTCCCGCAAGTGACTGAGCCATTGAACGTTTTCGATATGTGGCTTATTAATACTATAACCCTTAAACTTGAGGAGTTCCCCACCGAGGCTGGTCTGGACTACGCCATTCTATCACACCGGTGGGGAGACGATGAAGTGCTTTTCAAGGATCTTAATGGTTCCAAGGATCTCAATCTCTTACAAAACAAGCAAGGCTTTTCGAAAGTCAAACGATGCTGCGAACAAGCCAGTCGCGATAAATATTCGTGGGCTTGGGTAGACACATGCTGCATTGACAAGAGCAGCAGTGCAGAGCTTAGCGAAGCCATCAACAGCATGTTTCACTGGTACCGCCAATCGTCCATGTGCTACGCGTATCTATCCGATGTCGATAGCCTTGATGATATAGGAGGCAGTGAGTGGTTTAAGCGAGGCTGGACCTTGCAAGAGCTCCTAGCTCCTCATCATGTGCAATTTTTTGGCCGAGACTGGACCTTCCTGTCCGATAAGCAGTCTTTACGGAACGAACTAGGAGCAATCACGTCTATTCCGGAAGAAGCCCTGTTGAATTTCCGGTCTGAAGACTATTGCGTTGCAGATAAAATGTCATGGGCAGTTGGAAGGCAGACCACGCGCGAAGAAGACCTTGCGTATTGTCTTATGGGCCTTTTTGATATTAACATGCCACTTCTGTATGGCGAGCGAACGAAGGCTTTCTTGAGATTACAAGAAATGATTATGGAGTACAGTACTGATCTGAGCATATTCCTTTGGAATGGTCAACCTTGGACCGAATTTGGGTTATTGGCAGCTTCTCCGTCCTGTTTTTGCATTAAATCACCGTACACCCCCTGGCAGGGTCTTCGGGACATGTTCAGTCTCCCTAAAGGCTGGACGAGAAACAATGCTGGTGTTTCTATTCGGCTGTCGCTGCGTCCTCACTACATTGACGAAGATCAAAAAGCAGTCTTTGTAGCTGTCATACATGAACCTTATCGTTATAGATTATCAGGTTTTGGTATATTCCTTGAACGACTAGAACGGTCATGCCAAAAGAACGACTACAGGAGGGTCTCAGTGGATAATCATACGACGATCGACCTAGCTGTTTTCATCAGGAGGCCGCTGTACGATCCGTTTTCAGAGTTTACTACGGATCTTCTGATAGCTCGAGAGCCCATGATCCCTTCAAGCTCAGCCGGAAGCAGCAGTTTTATCGTGAGATGGAAAGCTCCAGAACCTTTGGAGGCTCGAGTGTGCCAGAGGTGTTCCGACCACGTAGAGGCTTCACTTGAGCACTGGCCAGTAATTGCATCAGAATTGGCAACGACTAGGGAGTTGTGTTTCAATTACCTCCGTATTGAAGCAAAGGGCATCCTTGGATATTTGCTTGTGAACATCTCAGACTCCCTGCGTTTGCTCGTTTGTTTTGGATTTGATGTGCGCTTTCAACCTCTATGTATTGTGGCTATCTGTGATGAACAACTTTACAATAAGGGGATCAAGGCGTGGAATGTCATGCGCGCTTATTATAATATGTTCGGTAACAGGGAAGAAGATACAGAAGCATTTGATCGTGCTACCAGCATTTACGCAGCAAGGGCTTCTGATGATCTGATAGAATTTGCGATTTTTGATGACACTATACACTTGAGTTTGGATATTGACACTGTTGAGCTTCATGTCGTTTCACGATTTCTCGAAGAGCAAAGAGGACGGCGATCACCTCACAGAGCTGACACGCTCAAGCAGCAGCGGGATCTCTTTTGTATGTAATTAACAGTATTCACAGTATTGGCTTAATTCGGCCCTCCTGTAGTGTATGAGATGTTTATTAAATACGAAGTCATCAGATTGTGTAATTACTTGATCTCGTGGCGTAGGATAGGTAAAAATTGGCTTCATTGGGTCTGTACCGGTTACAACTGGGCATGGATGCAGAGCCAAAAAAAAAAAAAAAAAAAACAAGCGACACACAATTCGCCTTCTACTGGCTACCCAGACAACTCAAATGGCCGGTTCCAAGCGTAGCAGACGTAGGACCAATCCTAAAGAGCAAAAGGAGGAGGTTCCCGACCAAGAAACAGCTACTCCGAAGGCCCAGCGCCAGAAAACCAGTAAGGGGCACGCTCCTAAAGCTCCCGAAGAAGTGGTGGACCTAGCATCTTCCGGCCAGGTGATGGCGGCTACCCCGAAGATACTCCGCGACATCAGCCGACTCCTCCGTATCTGAGGGACTGCGAGAGCTTGGTGGGTGTAGTGGTGGTCGTTATTCACGGACGTGGGCGGGTGAGCCAGATCAGTCTGGGACTGCACATTGCCGATCTCAAGATGCGTGGTTGAGGATGGCGTGGCGCTGCGAGCCCGTGCCAGGCAAGGCTTTGGTGAGCTCTGTTCAAGGGGAGGCGTTGGAGGCATATCAGGCGACGCTAAGAATAACCTCCGCTGCTTCGTAGGTCGTGGGTTCTCGTCTTCCTCGTCATCATCGTCGTTTGTGTCATGACCATGGTCGCTGCTCTCGGAATGGTGGATGCCAGTTTTGATTCCTCCGTCCTGGTATTGCCGCTTCTATCCCCGCTGCTCGAGCTTCTCACTCTCGTCATCGTCGTCGGCCTCCTCCAGGTCCTGCTCCAGGTCCTGCTCCAGTACCTCGTGCCTTATTTCATCTGCTGCTATCTCCTCTTGTTCTTGCTCGCGCGGGCCTTCCATGTCTTTCTCCTGACTGCAGAGCCGTGTGCTGGACCGAAGTTCTTCTGACCAGCTTCGGTCACGATTCTGATCAATCGGAGGTTGCGATGATTCAAATGAGCGATGACCTGGGGAGCCAGGAGAGGTAGCTAATAACTCCTCTTGCTCTTCGAAAGCCAGTTGCATGTCTCTTTCGAGATCTGAGACGTTTTCTTCACTCTCCCCTCCACCGTCCAGGTCCAATGTTATAATCTGGGCCGCTGACTCTTCCGATGCACTTCGCATGGTTCTATTGTCCCCATGTGGCTTGGTCTCGTCCTGGGATACTCCAAGCGATTGGCGGCGAGAGGGAGGCTGGTCTTGGGCGGGCGTGGATGCCAACCTTCATGGTCCAGCGAAGGAAGTGGATGCAGTTCCTCGTAAACGAAGCAGCCTTGCTCGACATCCCACCATGGTTCGCGGTTGGACAGATCAGCGCGCTGGCTCAGCTCGAAGGCGGGAACAGGTCTAGTGTTGGCGGAGGTGGAAGTGGCTTCGGAGTCGGCAGTGCGGTCAGGAGTATCGCCCTCGTCCTCCACAAGAATGACCGGCTTGTCTGGAAGTTGTCAGAATTCGGCTTGCTATAGTAATAAAGAGCTGAAGCGCATACCTCAAGTGCCCTGGCATCCTGTTGCCGCGATCTCCTTTCGCAAGAGCGGATCCAGGAGCTCTTCGATCGATGGCAAGCTATCATCTGTATCATCGTCGTAGTTGGTGGGGTCGTAAATGCGGCGTGCGAGTTCTCACAGCAGATTAGCCAAGGTCCCTTCGAAGACACTCTGTGATCGTACCTTGAGCTTCGACTTCTTCATCTTCGAGCTGGGCTTCAAAGTTACGCCCTCGTTGCTGAGTTGCTGCAACTGGCTGGTTTCGAGATGTGGTTATGGAAGCAGCCCTGCTATGTTTGCGTGGAAATTTGTGCTGCTGGTGGAGTGGGGGCTTCGGTGGCTGCCAAAATTGAATGTGGTTCTGGCGCTTGGTAGACAACCTCAGAGGCAATGACTTCAACTTCCGTATCCGACATGGCATTTACGACGACGGGCGAGAAGATCTTCTCGAGCCCACGCACGATATGTCGCTCGGTTTATCCTGACAGATATCAACGGACAAGTGCGCACCAAGAGCCGCCTGTCCACCTGCGCGAGGAAGCCTACTCGCCTCTGGCCTGTACGATGGTCAAACGTGTGGGTACTGTAGCCTAAGTCCTGCCTGGGAACTGGCGGAAGATCCGTAGCTGAGGAAGGACGACCGGACCTCTCTCGCTTCTTGGACTCGCTTGAATCACGATCTATCGCACCATCAAGGGAGATCTCAAGTCTGCGAGCGGAGTACGGTTTCGAGAAAGTAAGTTGATGTCTGGCTGGCTGTTTAGTGATTTATATTGATGAATCACAGGAACCTGTACCTCAAAGCTGCTTGGATACTGCTCTCGATAGCGTTATCGAAGGGGTCAGCCACGTTCTCGGCAAGCACCCACTCGGCGAAAATGATTCTGTCATCGTGAATGGTGCAGTTGAACTTTCAGGTGGCGTGTTCGACAGGTTACGCTCCAGGGAATGGCTCAACTGCTAGGACATTGCAGCCGCTCTCGAGATGACTGATAGGCCTGTTCTCGTGCATCTCAGTGTTAGCATCCCACTCCACAGGAAAGATGCAAACGGCGAGGTCACACCGATCTCAAACCCCTTTGGCCGCTGGAGGAAGGAGTGTGCAATGCAGGAGAGTGTGCAGTAAGATGATGGCTGGGTGACCCAAATTGATCATCCCAAGGTGGGATGTCCACCTCATGTTGAAGAGCGGCTCTTCCAGGTGCCTTTGGAGATCTTAGAAGTGGCGACAAAGCCACGTCCTTTACCCTCAGTAGGTTTTGGAGACTCCATCGTGACTAACTAGCACGTTGGCTATCCCATCGTTGCCTTGCCGCACCTCGTTCTTTCGTCCAGTTCCCCCTCCTCTGCCTCTTGCTTGCTCCCTTGTTTTCTTCCGTGCCTACAAACTTCGTCCCAATTGAAGAAAAGATGGGATGGATTATAGGCAAGGGGATTACTGAGTCTCTCGGCGCTTTCCTCATTAAGTACAAGAACATGCTATGAAAACGGAGGCAATAGATGTCTCTTGTTCAAATGCTCTACATGCCACTAGGCGTTCTCTCGATTTATTTCTTTATTCAATACATGACCCTGATCTAGACAATGCGCTTTCATTGCAAAACACTCCTCGCAAATATCAAAATCCCCATTATTACAAACCCGGCAATGATAGTAAGTATCTTTATCTGAGATATCTAAAAGACAAACGTCGCAAAATTTAATCAGTTCATTAGCAGGGACCAAACTCAGCGTAGGAGGCACGTTGTCTTCTCGAATAATTATGCCCTTTTCTTTGTACTTTTCGAGAAGGAGGTTGGCGATGTGAAGATTTCCCGTCCTTCTTGCCCACCATAAAGGTGTTCGACCGAAATTGTCCTTAGAATTCAAGACAGGATTTTTGGTTAGGAGAATCGCAGCTACGTCTTGGTGTCCCATCCTTGCTGCGATTGATAGTGGTATCGAGTTATAAACGTCTTTTGAATCAAAGTCAACTCGGTTTGTATCGAGCATGAGTTGAATAGTGGCATTATTTCCATTTTTAGCCCCGTAAAACAACGGCGTCCGACCAATTCGATCCTTTGAGTCTGCTTCAACGCTGTCTATTGCAAGCAGGAGCTTGACAACTACTTCTTGCCCGCTCTCTGAGGCCGAGTGTAGTGGCGTCTGGCCATCGCTATCAGCTGCTGCTGGATCGGCCCCCTTCTCGAGTAGTAGCTTAACGACCTCGACGTGCCCGCCTACTGAGGCCCAGTGTAGTGGCGTCTGGCCATCACTATCAGCTGCTGCTGGATCGGCCCCCTTCTCGAGCAGTAGCTTAACGACTTCGACGTGCCCGCCCACTGAGGCCCAGTGTAGTGGCGTCTGGTCATTGCTATCAGCTGCTGCTGGATCGGCCTCCTTCTCGAGTAGCAGCTTCACCACGGCTTCAACCCCAAAGAATGCTGCCAAATGTAGTCCTGTTATATCCTTTGGGAATTTTTGGCTATATTTTGTGTCTAATGAGTGCCTCTTCTTGGCTAGGAACCCTTGACTCGATGCCCCTAGTTGGGCTTTTCTCTCGAGAAAGCTAATAACTTCTAAGATTAAGGTAGAAGCCTCCCGAGCATGATGTCCCCAGTTGTGTGCTGCGTAGTCGTATAGCTTGCTGAACTGAAGGCGTTGCTCAAACTCCTCGTCGTTTTGACAAATTCCACTCTCGAACTCGTTAAATGAAAGGTACGTAACGCAGATTGTTGTGATATTAATCTGGGCATCGGGAAACCACTTTCCTTGTGCCCGGTCGAAGTATTCCTGCGTTGTATAATGGACTAATCGAATAATTCCACTTTCCTCATCGATTGTAACTAGCCCAGCACATACAGAAACCATGTCTTCGATTTCTGGGATATTGTCTTTGTCAAGCTGGGACTCGGCAACTTCAACACCAAGCGCGTGCTGAAGCTCTATTATAGCGAGTGGTCTCTTCACACAGGTAATCCATGACAGAACTTGTTTAGTAAGCTCTTTATAGCCTTTGATCTGGCCATTAATCCGTTCCATGGCATCCTCATATGCCTGGTCATATGCTGCAGATCCTCTGACTAAATTCTTTAAAGCGGTTCGGACTGCTTTTAGCGAGCTCTTCCCGGTTAAGGAATCGAGATGGAGCTGTGCAAGTAGAAACCTAACAGAGTTAGCGTGATTCGATAAGTACTCGAAATAAACAACATACATCCCATCTATAGCATTAACAATATTCGTCTTGATTTCCTCTTGAAGCTCAAGACTTCGAGCCACAACCCTTGGAAGCTGGACCATATGGCCATCTAGGTATCTTCGTACATCTTCTTCGCTAGCACGGATCTCTAGCTTTGAGCTCCCCTCAAACTCCTGTTCGATGCTTGATATATGCCGCGAAGTGGCAAAGAGATTTGCATTGCACTTTGCCTGAAGGTTAAAGAGGCCTGACAGTAATCTTTGTCGACAGCCATCGGAAATTTGGCATTCATCGAGTGCATCAACGATAATAAAGACTGTCGAGTATGCTGCCGCCACGGTTTAGAGGAGTCCTAAGATTTCGTCAAGTGAAGGCCGCGTCCGTTTGTCTTTATGCCGGTCGTAGAGCGTATTCACACTATCCGGTATAGAAGGCTGCTCTTGAACAAATTGCTTTAACAGACTAGCAAATAGATCCTCAAGCTTTTGCTCATGCTGTCGTCGGTAGTTGCAATATAAGTACGCGATGCCAATGTTGCCGTCGTTTTCAAACCGCGTAAATAGCTCTTCTACCAAGATTGACGTGAGCATTGTCTTTCCTGCTCCGGGGAAGCCTCGACAAAACAAGGTCCGCTCGTCAGTCTCTACCCACTCCTTGAACTCTGCTAAGCTAAGTAGCCATCGACCAGTCCCTGCTTGTCGCCGACTTATAAAATCGCTGTGTTGTAGAGCATAATCAATTGGGGTAATCCAGTCAAGGATAGTCCGACGGCCTTGATCTTCTTGCCTTCGCACTAACGTAACCACGTTATCCCGAGTAAGTCGGCTCGTGAACGCGTTGAGTAAACCAATGTTCGTGTTAATGCGGCTACGAAGCTACTTAATGTCTTCCGGCTCCCATTTGAGTCTCTTCCACACTCTTTTCACCCTTTTACTAACACTCCCGTGGCCAGACTTGAGTTCGCTATACTCGTCTAATGTGTGTTCCAGCTAGTTAAGAATATTCCTGCAGCCATTTGCGAGCTGCTTCAGCTCTGCCTCTTGTTCGTTACGGAGTTCGCGATCGGAGAGGACGACTTCGATATCGAGGAGGACAATCGAGAGGCTTCTAACCCTGTTCCATTAATAGAGTTAACATTGCTCAAAATGTGGTCAGGGCAGCGTACTCGTCAGAAATAGCGTTAAATTGGCTCGGCGCGTCAACGAACTCTTTGCGTGTCTTGTTGGCAAGCTCGATTACCGTGATAAAGTCGCCTACACTAAAACCGAAGCTCATTGTGATATCATGCACATCTTTATTAGCATACTAGAAAGCAGATTGTGAGAAATTCGGATAAGAGAAGGTAGGATGAGAAAATGCAAAGAGTGAAAGAAGATTTCCTGACGGCTTCGCAGACACGTTTGTCTACACTCAGTCTCATGAGCTGGATTGCGCTCCCTAGGCAGACTCGGGCTTGATGCGCTGGCCACGTCAGACTTGCATAGGAGGCTGAGATTGTCCATTTGGGCCTCATGAAGCTGAGTAGAGGAGTTAGAAGGGTTCCTGCCACTCTTCGAAATGCTCTGGCTAGAGTAGTCCTACAGTAGTCCCGCAAAGACCTTGAAGGCACGGCCGGTTGCATAGATCGTGCGTAGGCCAAGGTGCGCCAGATGCAATCGTCCACAGATTGCGGCGACGGCTGGACCCGATATGTCCTTGCCGCTAATGTGAGTATCTGGAGTCTGACTCTAGCGGGATTGGACAAAGAGGAGGAGGAGTGAAGAGGGGACAGGATGGTGGGGTAAACCGCCAATTCTGCCTCTGCTCCCTCGCCCTGCTCAGCGATTAGCGTGGTGGCGTGGTACCCTCGGAAATTAGGAAGTACAACATGATCATGACACTGCGCAACACAATACAACAGCAGGCCGTACATCGGCCCTCGAGTCTCGTGGATAACGCTCTTTCGTGATGGGAAACGGTTTCTGTGCAGCACATACAATTTACATCGCCGCATGAATTGATCGTTGGCGGATAAATAAAAAAATAGGAAAGAAAGTCTTAATTAAACAATAATACCTGGAAGCAACAAGACTTCGTCCCCCTCGCTAGGTTCAGGGTAATTCGGTGATTAAGCGAGGCTTTGACTGTTATTGATGGAGCGAGGAGGAGGGAATTGGCGCAAAGATCTAGAATGGTCCGCGCCACCAAACCAAACAAGAGACCCAAACGAAAAGCCCAGAAACAAATCAAATTGTCTGGATTAGGACGATTCCTTGATTCCCAATCCGATTCGCATTGATACCTATGTACGGAACGGGATCGGAGGTCAACTCGAGATGTTATTTATAATTATTAAAAGGAAAGAGCCATCCGATAAACATTCATGCGGATCGTTTACACTTTCCGGTTATTCATGGATTAAATGATGCTTTATGACTATCATTCTCTTAATTTCCTTGGCAGTCCAGGATCCCATCACCAAGATCTCGAGATTTTCTGTGATGAACTTTGGTTCATCCCGTCTGTGCCGTCGCATCGAATCTCCCCTCGAACCCCTCCCCCTCCTTTCCATTGTACCCACTGGTGCCCATTGTTTCTCAGCTCCCTCGCTTATCTCGATCTCGACCACTCTGCGGGCTGTGCTCATTCGTCCCCCTTGCACACATCTCAGTAGATCCCGCTTTCGATAGCGTCGACGCCCACACCCCCTTTTTTCTTTTTCCTTTCTCCTCAGCATCATCAACATCCAATCATAATTACAGCATCAAGCCATATAAAGCAACTACCACACTCTATTGGCCATGTCCGAGCTCTGTGAGAAGGACGACTGGCTGAGAAAAGTAGAAGTGCAGGCGGCCGGCATGAACTCCCTCTCTAAGATCGTCAACTCTATCTCCCCAAGCAGACTAGATACAGCGACTAAGAGTGCACTTTCAAGGAAAACCCAGCCAGCCCACGAAGAGGTTTGATGAGACTAAACATGGTATATGGTGGCATTTAGACTGGATACAGGTTGGTGTTGATGTCGGCGCATGCCCTCTTGTGCTCGCCGACCTGCCTCGATTGCGCTTTCTGATTCGAGAAGCCCACCACTCCCATCCACAGGGCCAGATGCAGTCACTACACTGCACTCGACGCCTTGTTATTACCTAGGTACTGAAGAATGAGAGCGAAAGCAAAAGCGTTCCACCGCACCGGAATTTTAAATGACGACCGCCTCGTCCTAGTTGGTCTCCTAACGTCACTTAGCATCTGCGTCTGCACCTGCACCTGCATCTACTACATCTCATCACTTCCTCTTCTATCCTTCGTTTCTCTCACTCTCTCTCGGAACTTTCTTTGACAGCGGTTCGATCTCAGCACGGTCTGCATCCTGGCCTCCTTAAGAAGCAGCACGTCCCACCCAATTCTACTCCTCTTCCTCTTTTTTGTCGTCCTCCATTCCGATCTCCTACAGTACCTAGTACAGTACGGTACATTCATTCGTTTATCTAGATTTGCTTTGGTTGGGTTGGGTCAGTGCTCGAAGAACCACTACGAAGTGTGGGCGGATGTGATCGATACAAGGTCTCGAGATGTATTCCGGGGTTACTCGTGGGGCACAGGCATGTCTCGTCTCTCCTTTCCCCAGATATCTTGTCTCGCAGGAGTCTCGCAGGATTTGAAACTATTGCTGACTGCCATGTTTCAAGGTCACGGGCGTGGCCGTCTGTTCATTATGCCTCACTTGGATATCCGTCACCCTTCGATTCTATGTGCGCGTGGCTATATTGAAGTTTGTGGGAAGGGAGGATTGGTTGACGATCGCTGCGATGGTACGAAGGACAATTCATGGACAGGATCAGGATTGATAACTAACTCCCGCAGATCGTATTCACCATCTTCTGTTCCCTGTGTCTACGGGCGACGGTTTACGGACTCGGTGCACATATGGAGAACATTGAACCCGACTCGTTGGAGACGGGATTCAAGGTCAGAAATCAAACATGTCCTGCTGGATCTTTACTCACCCATTGAAGATTGTATTTATTTGCGAACTCCTTTACGTCGTAGCAACAACAGTCACCAAAGTTGCCATCGCCGCCTACTTCCTTCGACTCTCCAGCAAACGATACCAACGAGTAGTCATCTACTCCACCCTCTCAGCAGTCATGATCTTCAGCACCATGTATTTCTTCTTCCTCATGTTCCAATGCAGTCCGATCAATTACCTCTGGACAAAATACAACGAGGATGGAAAAGGAAGCTGCTTGAACGGTACCACACTCTCCGCCGTCACCTACGCCCATTGTGCCATGTCTGCAATCACAGATTGGTCTTTTGGAATCCTCCCAATCTTCTTCGTCTGGAAAATGCAGATGAACCCCCGTACCAAGCTCTCCGTCATCCTCATCCTCTCTCTCGGATTCTTGTATGTCCTCCCTCCTCCTTACTCTTCTAATCTAACAAATTGCAGTGCAAGCACAGCAACGATCGTCCGCATCGTTTACATCAAAGCCCTAACCGAAACCGATGACTACTCCTGGGAAGGTATCAACCTCGTCAAATGGTCGATGGTCGAACCCGCTATAGCAATCACAGCCATGAACATCGCCACCCTCCGACCCCTATTCAAGAACTTCCTCTCCTTCGCATCCAAACGCTTCGACCCCTCCATCGATACCGAAGACAGTATGCGTCCTTCCGGCGACAGTAGGAGTAACTTCGTCCGCCGCAACAGCGTCTCGGCGAAGGACTATAGTGTGGAATTTGCCGAGTTGTTAGGGCTTAGTAGAGTCGGTGTCACGACGCATATCTCTGCTGGTGGAAGTGAAGCAGAGAGAGACCAATTACGGAAGAGATGGACGCTCCGAAAGAGCGGCCGTAGTTTCAAGGAGGAGAAACAGAGGACTTATAATGAAAGCCAGACGGAACTCAATAGCGTGCTTGGAGACTCAAATATCCAGGAACGAGGGGCGGTGGATTGGAATGCGGGGATTAAAACGACGACCGTTATTACCCACGAGACGCACTAGGTTGTTATTTGTGATGTGAATGGGAAGTTAGGTGTATGGAAATAGTTTGGTGTATTGGTATTGCGAGGATAGCTTCAAGGCAGGGAAATTGGGATGGATCGGATGGTATTGGAGTTTGTACTGGGCCGGGCCGGTCTACTGCCGCTCGATCGATGGGATTGATGGCTTGGTGGGATACCTTAGGGTTGGGTGGGGGCGTTCAGGTGGACTTTTTTTAAACAAGGTATTCCCTCGACTGCGATTGGGGGGAAGCTGGCAACTCAGATCAACTTTGTGGTTGTGATTCAGATTGGTCTTGTTTTGCATAGAATAGCTGGGAAGCTGGAATTCAGTACGAATTCAAACTGTTATTGATTATTTTATATTCTACTACTGATTTTGAGGGGGTTGGGGGTTGTGCTGTGCTGTGCGTTTGGGGGATGTTGTTTTTGTGAGATCTGAAGTGCCTTTCGTTCGGGTTAGGATTTCTGCTCTAGGTGCGAGAGGCAGGTCCGGAAATGAAAAGGGGTTTTAGTTGGGGGAAGTGAGGCAGATGGACAAGTGAGTAGAGGGGTATAAGACCTGACTCGCCCTATACGGCACAGGCAAGTATTTTCGAGAGTGCCTTGATAGGCTTGTAGTGGTGGTTATAGGTGTAGGTAGGTAAGTAGGTAGGAAGGAAGGAAGGGAAGAGGGGAAGGGACAGAGGTATAAAGAGGTACTTCAGGTGCGGCAAGGTGGGTAGGCATGAGCGGGGTTATTCTCTTCCTGGTTCTCTTCCTACAGTGGTTTGTGGCTCTGTGGTTTTGTGGGTTGATGGAGAGGTTGATGGAAAGGGGATCTTGCGAGGGAGGATAGTTAAATGGTTGTGGATGGGATGTGAGCTCTAGGGGTTTGGATGCGGATGTTTGAACTTTTTGTTGTTAATGGCTGGGTGGGGAAGGAGGGCGTGAGAAGGAATGAGAGGAGAAGGGGAGGTGAAAGCAAAGTAGGGTTTGATGAGAGGGGGAGGAATGATGAGCATTTGTTGTGTGACAACAGTGAAACTTGTGCTTTACATGCGCTGATTATTTAACGTGTGGACTTCCGATGTTGAAGGCAAGGAGGTCGATGTTCTGGGAGACAGAGGAGCGGGGAGGAGCCAGTGCAGCATGTTGTTGAAATTTGAAAAAAAGATGGCGAGTTGCTTCATCAAGCAAAGCTCTTCCTCGAGTTTTTGGTGGGGTTGGAGATCTAGACTGTCGGAGAGGGAGTTATATACTCTACTTCTCCGTGGATGGGGTTTTTAGTGAGAGAAGTGAGTGAGGTGAGGTGGAGGTCGAGGAAGTGAATACTGGATAGGAGTTGCAACATGGAGAAACGGGAAACTTCCATTACTTCTAAGGGGGTCTCCTGGTGTGTTGATGCTACTTTTTTGTTCGTTTCTTTCTTTGGAAGGAAATTACGGGCCTGTACGGATGTACTTTGTTGTGTTATTCTCTTCCATTACACTAGTAGACGTGAGTTGTGGAACATGTTTTGGTCAGTGAGTAAGTGTATATATATTGCAAATTTTGTTTGCATCATGAAGGGGTAAAAACAAGGACTTCACGTCGGAAACGTCAGACTGGGTAAGTCCTTGGGTGGTGAGAGGCTTGGGAGATTGATCGAGAGGACGCGGATTTGAGGAGTACAGTAGCCTTGAGAAGTGTTAAAGGGAAGTGGGTTGACAAGGGTGCAAATGCATGATTTCCGGCCAGATCTCCACATTGTTTTTGTCATGATGCTACGGAGGAATCAGTTGAAGGATTTGAGTGTTCACAACATGTTTTCTGCCTCGACTTCAAACAGAGGAAGGATGTGCTCGAACTTTAACTCCGAAGACTATTGTACGTTGTCTTAATGTCTAGGAGGGAGATTTCAAGTCCGGAATGAGGGGGTTGGGGGAGTTGCTTTGGCAATAATCAGAACATGACAACGGCTAAACATGTGACAGCAAAGACTTCCTCGGATTAGCTTTCTAGCGCATACACTCAAAGTCTAACCAGTCTAATTCTTTAAATAAAACAACTAAACTATTCATACAACCAACTGTCCAGTCTCTGCAGATTCATAAATGGTCAAAGACAATTTTCGGCAAATTGGATTGCATGTCTGTGATGGCTTGTAGCAATGAGACAATGATATTAGCTGTTGGACGAGGGTGAGTGTTCTGGATGGGATGGGGAGTTTATTATAAGATTACTGTTCTGGTGTGATGGCTTATCAATAAATAAGGATAATGTTAACATATACGAGTTTTAGTCCATATTTGTTGACTTCGGAGCATGTATAGACATCTTTTCGTTGAAAGTTTGACATGGTTATACCGGATAAATGGTTTGAGTGGGACCTGGTATAAATAGCTTGGGCCATGAGATCCTTTGGTTCTTCACATGAATCACAACCTCGCTATTTTCGAACTGAGAGTACTGGGGCAGCAGCGACTGTGCAGGGAGAAACAAGGGGTAGTTGGATGATGTGTAAATCTGAGCATTGGGTCTTCACCTTTGTGGTTTGGAGATGCATAATTAGATAATCTAGCAGAGTGTTTTGCGTCCGTATTAAACGAGGTTGGGGAAAGACAACAGAATGTTGAGCGGCAGCGAATGAGAAAGTGGCAACAGACCTACTAATTGAATTCTTCGAAATTCAGAGTGGTGAACATCATGGATGATTTTTGGGAATACAGACTGGATCATCAGGAGGACCGGATTTCAATATCCACCTTGTGAAAATTTCGGTCTAATGTTTTCCCCATAAAATCCCACAAGCCACAATCTGCAATGACTTTACAGAACTTAGGGTATGTGTACAGTACATCTATTAAATAAAGGCATTCGGGTTCTTGAAAGTTGATTGGATGTAGATTTGGGCCTTCATAGGTCAGTACCTTCATTCACCTCATACAGTTCACTCACGTCTCGGGAGATGAGTCGTGATGTGGTGACTATGTGCAGGACTTGCTGCTGGGGCAGCGTTCTAATACAGCTTCCTGTATCTTACATATATACCCATATATTAAAATGAAGGATTGAGATGAACTCAATCATCGCATTCTAGCAACTCACCTTCCGTAACAAGGATCGCTGTGCCCCTTTCCTTCTCATGGCTGTGGGAGACATCATTTTTGGAGAATCTACATCTGGAGTGAGGAGAGCTATGAACTTTTGGTGGTCATTCCATAGCTATCATCATAGAATTCCATTCTGATCACTTAAAAAGTGGACAGTATACTGACGATGAAAGATTTGATGCCGACAGAAAGCTTTGGTATAGAATTACATACAAGCGATCCTACATTCCGCAAGAAGAAAAAACTGTAAAAGATAGAGAGTCAAACCGCCCTACTGCTGTATCTTTTACTTTTAAATATGACTGCCTGCTATTCAGTAAGAGGTTTTCGTCTACTTATCTCGCCAACCCATCCTTTTGTTTTCCCCATGCCAGATGATGTCTGAAGAGTTTTGGCGGATTTAGAAGATTGCCACAAGTTCCTTTCGCGATAAAACTCAGTCGTCATACTTTACAGCTTTAGTATTTTGGTATCTGGGTAGAATAATGAAGAATTCTGGCACAATCTGTCCAGCAGAAACATATTCTGAACTCCCCGATTCATATAAGAACACTGCTATGACAGATGCTAATGCGGTCTCTGGAACCCCTTTTTTTTTAAAAAAAAAAAACAAAAAACTAAATTGAACCCTAAAGATACAATTGGAGGATGGCTGGGATGTTCTTCCAAGCTTATCTGAGTTCGTCAGTGGTCCAGACAGAATGGGATTTGGACAGCTGGATTAAATGTTCGATAGCGGTATACCACCCAAGTGTGCAATAATTCTGAAGTGAAAGTTATAGAAAATAAAGGTGAATGAGGAAGAGGTGCCCGGGCACTTGATGACAAAGGACCAAGTGACAACAACAAACACTAGCTTAACGCTTTGAAATGGAATTTGGCTCGTTTTAACTCTGCTGGGTCTACGGTGAGAGATATTTTGACCTAGCAGGCAGAACAGAAGGAACCATAGGATAAGCATGAGAAGGTTCATCCTAAGTGTGATGAGAGATATAATTGAATTATCTTGGGACTTTATACCTTAGGAAAGGTGTCGAGAGTCTTGAATGTGGTGACAGAGCTACAGCGCGCGGTAATGTAGTGCGGGGTTAAGCCAGGCGAGCAGGGGGGGGGGGATGTAAACAACAATCGAATCTCACAATTTGAGAGAATCATGGCCTTTGCGATAACGGAACGAAGCAGCCTCAATTTTATGATTCTACCTGATTTAGGGGAAATGTGAAAGGTTGAGCTAGAAGTAGTTCGTGTTGAGCCTATGTTGGCTTCGGTTTTGGCTGTGTATGGAACCGACGGAGTTTACTTAGGTCCATTGAGCAAAGTAAGATCTTGAGTGCATAGTATTTGTATATTCTTAGACGAATAATCTCATGTCGCACAGCATAAAGAATTGGCAACAGACTGAGTGCTGACGGCAGAATGATATCGTCTTGTGACCTAGAAGATTACGAAGCTAGTGGTCTGAACTTGACAGCTTTCATTAAACTGAGATGTCGTATTACGAATAGACATCAAATAGACATATAATTCACCGCGCACATGTCCCAGGAGATATGACCAACTCTCAAGGTTTGGCTGAATCTTGCAGGAAATCTCGTGAGGAAGCACGGTCAATACATACGAGACGGTTTACTACAACACGCGCCAGGAGTGAATACATGGCCTCCTCTCAGTAATTGACGACGAGTCCAGATAATCCAGCCTTGCCAGCTCTGTCTAGTATTTCGGCATGTGTTTTGAAGAAGGCACGTACATATAAACAACAACCTGCTCCGAAGAGATTGAGGCACGGCCCCGACAACAACGCGGTGAAATGGCATGGTGTTTGAGAGATTTAAACCCCATTATCTGACTTTGGTTCGGGGAACCGACTCATAGCCCTTGTTTTCGTCATTTTTTTCGTCTTGTTTTTCACAGTCTAAAAAGAAGTTCCTACTTTATATATCGATTCTTCCTACCGTCGAAATAGCCTCCATCTCGACAGTGCGCCATAATTTGACAGCGGTACTTGCGTTGTCCCTTTTCTCTTCTTCTCTTTGGTTTTGCATTCACTCCACAGGCGAACAAGTTTCATTATTCAGTACAACTGTACTTGACAATAGCTACATGGCCTCGGGAATGCAGGTACAGGTACAGCGAAGGAATATCCCGGGGGAGGCGCAGCCCCCGCCAAGTTCTAACCCCCAACCTGTGTCTCGTATCATGGAATTCGCACAAAAGTAGGCAATTGTCATCAACTTTTGGAAACGAGAAATAACACGAGGTCTGCAAGACTGCTTCCTGACAAGTTAATGTTTCTAGAAAAACCCTTTCGCGCCAACTTTCGGTTGGGAGAAAACAAGGCAAACACAGAAGTCGGGACCCGGCAGGTGGTTCAGCCTTGCCCGGAAAATTTTCCTGGTAGTGATGCTTTATTGCGTACATTATGCTCGTGCGGGCCAATAAGATAATAGTTTGTTCAACTGTTTATTTGATGGCGGGGCGGGTATGGAAGTTTTCCAAAAGGGGCATATCCGAGATTCCATGTGTCGGTTAGAGGGGGCGCAGCGCTGAACACTATGCTTTAGTGGCTACCAACGGATTCCAGGGGCAGCTGTGCCGTTGCCAAGGTTGGATGCCCCTCGTATTCAGCCTGGAGTTTTAAAATCTGACGCGACCATGATTTTTATGTCGAGGATCACCTTCTCGATAGCTTTATTTCTCCATTTGCGTTCTTGAAACTCTCTTTTCCTGATTGAGAGCTTGTTTATTTACTGTTTTCCTTATCTTTTTGATCATTCGTGATCATCACTCTCGTTATTATGGTTCGCGCCAATACACTCGCTGCCCTCGTAGCTTTTTCTTTGGTCCCTGTTCGTGCCTTTGATTTGGACGTGACGAGTGATGGTGAGTTACATTCAAGACTCCCAAAGTTGCTGAAAGAGAGTCTGATTCAGCCAAAGATTCCATCAAGTCCACTGCGTCGTCCATCGCGAGAGTTTTGGTGGGTTTCTACAACGGGAACGAGACAGGAGAGGTGCCCGGAATTTTGGCTGATCCTTACTACTGGTGGAATGCTGGGGCTATGTGGGATACCTTGATCCAGTACTGGCAATTGACCGGCGATGGTCAATACAACGGAATCGTCAGCCAAGCGCTCCAATTTCAGCAAGGAGACCATGGCGACTTCATGCCCCTCAATGAGACCAAAACATTGGGAAACGACGATCAGGCAACATGGGCACTTGCTGCCATGTCCGCCGCTGAGCAAAACTTCCCAGCGCCAGAAAGCAAATCTTGGGTTTCACTGGCCGATGCAGTATTCAACGAACAAGCAGTTCGTTGGGATACCCAGACATGTGGGGGTGGCCTCAGATGGCAAATATTTTCCTTCAACAACGGGTACAACTACAAGAACAGCATCTCCAACGGAGACTTCTTCCAACTCGCTTCCCGTCTTGCACGCTTCACCGGAAACACAACATACTCGGACTGGGCATCCAAGGTCTATAACTGGACTACCTCCGTTGGGTTCATTGATGATGAATACAATGTCTATGACGGAGCCGACGCCATTCAGAACTGCACCTCGATCAGCAAAATCCAATTCTCGTACGTTGCAGGTACATACATCAGCGGAGCAGCGCACATGTATAACATCTCAAGCGGAGACGAGCAGGAGACCTGGAAGACAGCACTCGACGGCCTCCTCAAGACCAATCTCGATCTGTTCTTCCCCAAAGGCATCGCCACCGAAGTTTCTTGCGAAGGGCAAGAAACGTGCAACGTGGACATGCACTCCATGAAAGGAATATTCGGTCAAAACCTCGTCGACACCATCAAAGTAGCGCCATACACCTCCAGTGATATCGTCAAAGTCATAACCAGCACGGCCGAAGCTGCTGCTGACGCTTGCTCGAGCACTGGATGTGCACTGGCCTGGAATGGGAAAAATGACGATACAAAGACGGGAGGTGTCGGGGAATCTTTGAATGCGTTGAGCTATGTTCAGGGACTTCTTGTTGGAAAGGCTGCAGCTCCTGTTACAGGGGCGACTGGAGGTTCTGCCTCTAACAGCAATGGTACTGCGACTGGTACATCTGGTGCATCTAGCACATCAACCAATTCTTCTACTTCTGGAAGTCCCACGAGCTCGGGAACTGCAGCACCTACCACTAGTGGCAATGTGGCTGTTGCTTTGGGATCTCAGATGGGTATGGGAGGTGTTATGGCCATCGCAGGGTCCATGGCTTGGTTTATGTTGTAAGATATGAGCGGCTTATATAATCCAAGCTGCGAGAGTATTCTCACAGCTCTCTAGCAATCGAAATCGTTATTTTGGACATCTTCTCATGAAGTAATATTTGCTATGTCTACCAGTCAGTGCTTGGCTGGAGATTGTGGCTGAGCTGAGCTGCATACAAGGCTCTACATCTCAAAAACCTCATCGCAATCCCTTTTTTCTCTTCTCTTGGTCATTAAATGTGAATTTACACATTTTCGAGGATGAGGATTGTTTCTTCTGGTCCTGGTGCGTTTTCGCTGCTATCAACAGCATCATAAAGATTGTCCACTGGTGTCGGCATATACCTAGAACAGCAATTCAACATGCTGGATCCCATCACAGCCATGGCAATCACATGCAACGTCCTCCAATTCATCGGCTTCGGAATTGAAGCGAATCCAAAGCACGCAATATTTACCAGTCCGCCGACGGAGTCGCTGCCGAGAATGCGGACCTTGAAGCTTTGACTGTTGACATCGTGGCCGTGACGACCAAGTTGGCAGCTTCGTCAGCCAATACAAGTGGAAATGATAGCCTAGATGAGATTTGTCGACGATGCACGGCCAGTGCGAATGATCTCGTGGCAGCGCTGCAGAAGCTGAAAATTGATGGGCAGAAGGGGAAGTGGAAGAGTGCCAGGAAGGGACTGAAAGCTGTTTGGGGTAAGAAGAAAGTCGACGAACTGCGGGGAAGGCTGGAGGGGTGGAGGGACGAGATACAGTTTCATGTCGTGGTGCAGTTAAGGTAAGTAGAATCATACGGTTACAGCGTAAAGCAATGACATAGCAGAAAATCCCCACTAATTTGACTCTGCAGAAACGATATCCATGCCACTGGGGTCCAACAATCCGAACGATTCGATGCCCTTGACGAATATGCGAAGGCCCTCCTCAGTGCGACCTCTGCGACCGAGTCGTCAATTCAACAGGCTATAGTTGCCGCGAGCCAGAACTCGGACAGGAGACACAAAAACATTGAAGCTGTTATTGTGAGCAGCCAGGCCGAAGCTCAAAAAGAGATCCGAAACGCCATACTTGTGGAAAGCGAGGCCTCAGAAACAAGACATGAGCACAGAACAACTATTATTCTTGCAAAGGGCACAGAAGTTCAAAAAGATGTTCGTAGTGCGATACTGGCGGAAAGCGAGAACTCGGACAAACGACCCGAGAAGACCAAAGGCGATATTCTAGCCAAACAAGCGGAAACCCAAGTCGAGGTCACTCAGGCCCTCGAAACACTCGACACAAATCTCCGAGCCGAACAGGAATCTACGAGACTGGAACTTGAACAATTGCGGAGTGCTATGGTGCAGATCGAAGAAGATATGGCCCGACGAGACGAGGAACTGAAGTTACTCTTGATAGAGCTGAGCAGCAGTGTCAATGACAAAGAGAAGAAGCGGCTGCAGGAGAGGAGTACTGCTGTAACAACTGCTCTGTATGCACTCATTATTGTTTACGAGAGTCTTCAGGTATGTTTCACCCCTCCAATTATAAGCAGTCAATACTAACTCGAATTAGAAAATGTTTGTTGCTCTACAAGCCTAGGCTAAACTAGTTATTACATCAAGCAGTCTTGCAGATCTTTGGAATTCCAGGGCAACAGGATACCACCCCATTTCAGACTGTACAATCGATCGGCGAATGGCGAAAGGATTGCTGAACAGACCAAGCACAATGAGGCATGGAAGGGATCCTGATACGTACTACAAGTTGACGTGTCGTGATTGGCCTCACAGCCTGGCGAATCCACTGCTTACCAGACTGTGGGATCCACAGTGGAAGGTCGTTAATTCTCTGCGTTTCAGCCACTTAACCACTGATGAAGGTCAACTAATTTGTGGTATCTTGTATATCATAGATTTTAATACTGGGTCGAGCCGGTTGAGTGATTTCGCTGAATTGAGATTCGGCTGCGGAGAACACCCTGAGGCATATGGTAGCTTGACAACCATCATTATTATTTCTACCGGGCTTGTGCATGCTTTGGGATCACCAAGAGATGCAGTCGGGGTAATATATGCTCTCAGTCTTCGGCCCTTCTACCTATTCAGGGGGTTCGATCTTTGGGTGTCTGCTTGGGCAACTGTTGGCCGGATAGCTGGGTTTCAAGATGTGGCGATAGAGATGCTACAAGTCAGTACATCGCCTCCCCAATTTCTCAACGTCTTGTGATCCGAATCATAGAGACTGGTGTTTAGTGATTAGTGATTTTGTATTCTGGGAGTTGGGAACAAATACAGTACTAATGTACCAAATAGGCAAGGTGTACCAAATGGAACATCGATGAAATCGAGACTGCCAAGAATGTCAAAGGTGTAGCAGATTTTGTCCGCTGGCTATTCGGAGATTTTGACAAGAATATCTTCTCTTTCAATGTTGTTTCTGCTGATGGAGGCCGTGGTGGTGGCGCTGCTCTGTTTGCTACCATCGAATACTTCATACATTTCGGATTTCGACTCAATTCTCCGGTTATTGCAATGACACGATATGGATTAGGGGCCCATGTTGGCAGGCACGGTACACCATCTCACATATTGGATGCGAGCTTGAGAGATGAGGACCACTGGATCGAAGACAAAGTTGCCCGAGACCTTGAAGAGCGTCGAGGTTCCTCCCAGAACTCGGCACCTGGAATATTTTTTCAGTCCCATGGCTTCAAATCTACCCAGTCCCATCTCCGGGATTATACAGGGTTAAGGTATATAAATGCCGAATGACATCGATCTAGAGCTTTAGTCACCCTCGGACATCAAGATGATTCGAAGGCTTTGAAAGACCACACAATCCATCTCGCAATGACGAGTAAATTACACCTACTTAAAATACAGATCTTAACCTATATTTGCAATAGACTCCACTCAAAATCGATTTCCTGGCTGAGTGGCTGTTGAAGTGTGGCTGGAGGATAAGCCACGGGTTGATGTCAACGTTCCTGGGCAAGATCCAGGGAACAGTGTGCGAGAAAGTCAACTGGTAGACTTCAATCCTGCTGTGGTCAAGAGAAGGCTATTGATTCCATACCGCAACACAACAGAACTTTCTCGATGCTGGCTGGCCTGTGGGGAAGGCTTTGGATGCTACGAAACCGGAGACCGTCCCAGAACAAACTTTCAAGTTGTCGGACTTGCGTCAAGCTCAGTCGTCAAGACTGAATGGAGCACACGCACACCATTTGGAGTAGTCTGTACATTTTTCGATGCCATTGACGATATATTTCTTAGGCTATCCCACTTCATTTGAGCCGGGTACTGTACGGCCCATCTATTGATCCTAAGCCGCACTTCAAACGATCTTGGCCATGATGCTGTGTACCATTCATTCAGCTATCCCGTCACTCCTTCCCATTCCACCAAACAGTGTTCATATTTCTTCGCTCAGAATATTAATCTCCTTTCGGATCTGCCTCAATTGCTGCTGTTGTAACTCCCACTTCCTATAAATCTCCTGGCACAAATCATCCGCAGCCGAATATCTGTTCTTGTGGTTAGTCCTCATGCTGTACCCCATCCTTCAAACGAACCTCTTCCATGTCTCCCCGCCATAGCCTCCCCGTTTCTCGTAGTCTCTGTATGCATTTTCCTTCTCGATATATGCCGATCCGCATTCAGCCTGCTCTTCAGCTTGCACCTCATGAATCCTCTTCTCCTCCTTCCTCAACCATGCAATCTGATCCGCCTTCTGCAGAGTCTCAAACTCCATGCCTTGGTACTTCCCCTTCCAATCTTCGTCATTCCTCAGCCTTTCCCTCTTCTCGTCACTACTTCTGAGTGCAAAACTCGCTCCTTGTACGATGCCATTTCTCCTTCCCAGGTCGAAAAGGCTGTATCCTAGAGTGAGAGATCCGAGACCTAGTCCCGCTATCTCCCAGGATACGAACTTTCGATGATTCGTTATATAGGTTGCGAGGCCAGCGTATCCTAGCCCTACGATGATACGATCGAGGATTCTGGGTGGTGTTGGCAGGTCTGGAGGGGTGATTGCACAATGCTCTGCAGCCCGGACGTGTGTTTGCTTCGCGGCAAGTGATGGGCGTCGAGAGTCTGCCATACTGTAAGATATATTCATCAAGATAGCCGATGCAGTTTGGTAGGTAGGAATGGTACGGGCAAGATGGTGCTGTCCGGGGCGTTGAAGAGGATTCTCAGAGAGGATGTCGGGAACAACTGATAGGAAACTGGAGACCTGAGCAATGGAAAGAGAGCATGATTATTCTCTAGCGTCAGGCAGCGAGACAGTTGTATTCAAACTGTACTCGGTCAAATTTCGTGTCCGGCATGGGGAAACTGGATCGCAATGTGGTTCCTGGTCCACCATTTTCAGTCAAATGGGTCTGGATGACATCATGTGGGCGCGAGTCATGGAATGTTGACGTCTCGAGCCAGTATTGGGAGGCCAGTAAAATAATTATTTTCTACACAAACAAAAATCTGCGTTGAACTCGTTAGCATGGGCACATTGGTTAGTTTCCTGATTTTTATGTATGATATTAATCTATTGTTTTGATGGCAATCTCCTTTTCGATAAATGTCAAGAGTTGACGTTCCCCCACCCGATTCGTGTTACTAGTATTCAAAGCAATTCGAACATGAATGACAACATTCTGATCATTACCAAGACATATCTCATATATTCCCTAGCGGCGGTTTATATCTGTATCTAAATCCTGTGCCGTGAAAGCCTTGGTTACTCCTCTCATATCAACAAATATATTCGAACTCCCCCTAATTTTCTCGGTTAAGGGCTTGGATAACCCATCACTTAACAAACCGCACCGCAGTTGCCAAACACCCCATGCAGCCAACCTTCCAATCAATAATTCCACTGTATTCATTCTTCCTGGAGAATTCACTGCTGGATATGCAATTACTGCTAAGTCGCCTAGGCATTGCCTGTACTTCAAAAGGCAGGCTGATTCAAGTTGGAATATGTGCATCGATCATCTTCACTTTTTCAAAGAGACTCACTGGTAAGGCTATATAGAAAACCAAATCACCTTGCCAATTTCCTAGTATGTTCATCGCCCTTGTTTATTATTACGCTCGATATTCTAGTAAATCTAGGAGAGGCAGAACAGCAACTGAGGCCCGCAAGCCACTGGTGGCGAACCGCTTATTATTGAGCATACAAACAGGATGTCTTGTTGATGGGTTTCTTTTTCTCGACACTTCTGTACAATCTGTCTTCGGAGTAGATTTAACGTTTCGAAATTGGAGCATCAGGTTCCCCCATATCATCGTCAGTTCTTTTTCTCTTCTCGAGTCCAGCTTCGGCCCCCCATTCCATCTCTAATCTGCAGCAGCTACAGCATTTCGATGTGATATTTACAATGTCGGCAAAGTCCATGGGGCATGCTCCAAACACGATCTTGGCCCGGCACTCCTCGAAACATGTCTCGTACTCGTGCCCGCAGACCAGGTTAAATTTCAACTTATTGCACATCCTGACGAAAGATTTGCAGGTTTTCTCCTTGGATTCCTAGAATAATCTTGGGGAGTTGGCGATGGCTTCTGTTTTGCATTATGTGCCGAGTTTAAACTACTTATGGCTTGAGGTTCTCTTGTCCTCCAACTCTTTGACTGGCGCCAATGTTACCGTTTACACACCAAGGGACTAGAACAGACTATGCACAAAGCTTTTTTGTTCGTGACCAAGAGGCACAAGGGATTTTGGACAGTCGCCAACAAAGCAGGGGTTGTTAGTCAAAGGACTGAATTTGACAATGGAATACCATTGTGAGTTGACCTATTAACCTAGCTTCTTGACAATGGTATTAACAGTGTCTTAAGCAACTAGCCACTTTTAATGGCAATTTTGTGATTCTCGGTAATGGTGTGGAGGGAAAACGCCCAATACTACACAACATGGAAGGTAGCATAGCGGGAGGTACGAGGGAACTTCTAAGTTTTAAGGAATCACGAATCAACTAACGTTCATCCCTGTGCCCCGAGACGAATCTATAGTTCTGGAAGCACAATTTTTTCTGAATAGGTTTATGAGTTATTGTTATTAAACTATCTTAGCGAAATTTTATATTGTTACGACAAAAACTTAAAAGTCCTCAGTTTTAATATTCTTAGGTTAAGCGTTTTTTTAATTAGCTTTCGAGTCGTTCGTAAAGTAAAGTAATATAAATCACGTATTCGTAGATTATCTTTTAATAATATAAATTTACGTAATATTGGGAAATTTCTAATTATTTTTGCGTTTTAAGTTTAACACGTTTTAAAATACAATTATAAATATAAAAATGAAGAATCTAAATAATATAAAGTAAAATAAAGTTATGATTAACGCGTTTTGTAGTGTTGTGTTTTTCGCTCTTGTAATGTTTATCTAGCGTTGGCTTATTTTCAACGTTCCCGTGATGCATAACGATACCATTTTGCCGTGAGGCTCGCACTCAATTGAGTAGACATAGGCGCTAGCCTCAAGGCAAAGAACGACCTTTACCAACTCAACCAACGACTGAGCATGCATACTGGATTAGCGATGCAAATTTGAACAACAATCCTCTCACCTTACGGCTCCTCAATCCTAGTCGAAGAATAAGCCTAGCTTCTGCACGGAGCGATCCCCATCGATACGGCTCAATGGCATACTCCTATACCCTATCACGAATGAGAATAGCATCAGACTTCTTCACCTTGAACCGGACTTTGATGGCGCCCCTCTCAAGGGAAGCCTTTCCATCCATGACTTCGACGGACAATTTCCGTACAATGCTCTCTACTACGTCTGGGGGGCGCCGGACTTCAACAAATCACTCTCTATCGATAAGCAAGAGCTTCGTATAACCCATAACCTGCACGCAATCCTTCGCCATCTCAGATACCCTGATAGAATGCACACTCTATGGATTGACGCAATTTGTATCAATCAACAGGATCGTACCGAGAAAGGCCCACAAGTTGTTTAATTATGGGGCGCATTTACCAGCAAGCTGATGCTGTGCTTTGCTGGCTCGGGGAACTCTCGATTGATCGGCTGTGGGCGTTAGAATTCCTTCACCTGCTCACAAAGAAAGCATCCAGATA
This sequence comes from Leptodontidium sp. 2 PMI_412, assembly GCA_021432625.1. Lineage (NCBI taxonomy): Eukaryota > Fungi > Ascomycota > Leotiomycetes > Helotiales > Leptodontidiaceae > Leptodontidium > Leptodontidium sp. 2 PMI_412. Next base: position 68,467 of record MU270486.1, read on the forward strand.
CTTGGAGGAACCTGAGAATGCCTATTGGGCCATCATTGGGGACATATTAAAACCTGGATTAGGTGCGAATCGAGTTATTCAAGATGCGGTGAACGCGCATCTAGAATTGATCTACGAAAGCGACTGGTTTACCCGACTTTGGATCGTGCAGGAGTTTTCACTTGCAAGGGATCCCACATTTCTTTCGGCACTTACGAAATGCTTGGAATGTGTTAGAAAAATCTACTAGACTTCGTCTAGCGTGTCTTCAGGAGAATTCATGACCATTGAGTCTGCGGTCTTTCAAAGACGCTAGCGATATCGTAATGGCGCGAGGAAGATACCATCTACACTTGGAATCTCTCAGTTCGGGTGGCGGGTTTGTAGTTGAGCCGGACTGGGCGTGGCGAATGGGCCGTTTAGCATGGGATTTGAGGAACAAGAAATGCGCAGACGATAGAGACAAAGTATACGGGATTCTTAGTCTCATCGGCACCACAGACCTCTGGAAAATGGCTTCGATGGATTCTTCTTTCACCCCAGATTACAACAAATCGGTAGAATGGGCTTACTACCAATTTTGGAGAAGATTCGGAGGATATACATCCATCTTCTACGCTGGGCTATCGCGTCGCCAGGATCATACCAAAGGGAAGCTAGAAGGAGCCATACGCAGGGACACTTCGGTTTATTTTACCGAACACCATCTACCGTCTTGGGCACCGGACTCCCGAGAGCATAAAAATATGTGGAAGCCTGTGTTTGGTTGGAGCTATGAGACGTCGCCGATCAGGCACCATTACTTTGTGGCGTCAGTTCCTGGGCCTCCAGGGATCTTATTTGTTCGTGGACATCCTTTCGACTTCGTTACGCTTAGGATCTATATAAACCAGCCGATTGAGGGATCTTTGGAGGCTTTGCATAGACTCCGTAACATCATCAAGTTCCTCTTGGCTTTGGAGTCCACATTTGAGGTGCATTCTGTTGGCCAATCCTGGGTCGAGGCTCTAGCATCCACGCTCATTCTGGAAATGCCTGTCCGAGGAGACCACCCTTTTCAACAATGGCTTAGAACTCGCAAGATCAATACGACTTTGTCTGATAGCAAGCTCTAAAGAATATGGAAGGTCTATTGCCATCGTTTTCTGGCACCCACAGGGGATATATGGGTATCAAATTGCTCAGCATCTTCGTCTTAAACACACGCCAAGGTCTTGATAGAGGGAGACAATGATGACCAATTGGCTTACGTGCTTCACTTATTCCTTATCAACGTTCTCGAGACACACAGTATAATTCTTACGCAACAAGGGTATATGGGTCTCGCCCACCGGATACAGCGGTTGGAGATGTTGTTGTGGCATTTGGCGGGGATGGTCCTCCGTTTGTGGTACGCGATATGTTGAGGGATTTCGTGTTTGGCGAAGTTGTTTGGGGTGAATCGAGGGTAGAAATAGTGAGAGATAAGATCAAAAGGCGTCTATCTCAAATTCTGGGACCGTGCTATGTTCGAGGTATTATGAAAGGAGAGCTTGCCAAGGACGAAAGATACATCAAGCAACTCGAATGGGAAAAGGATCAATACGGCATGAGTCCGAAGCCTATTTTATGTCTAGTCTAGCTACTCGATCTCATGGCCAGAACGACCGTCAGCAATCGATCCATAAGAAAATATCTAGAAACCAATATCAAACTTTTGAATATTAGGACGCAGCGTACAGCACCAGAGTTAGGTTAAGAGAGGAACACAAGCTTCAGAAGCTTCAAAGTGTCAACAAATTGTTTCTTTCTTTATAGTGAGGACACCGAAATTGCATACGACTTGGCCGTGCTCCCCTCAGCACTCTTTCGACTCTTGCGGACTCTGTCATTGTTAAAGCCATCTTCGAATTTGTTTATCTTTGCAAGAAGAGTCCCCTTGGAGGCAAGGGCTTAAACCCGAAGAACTTCGGAGTTTTTGGCAGAGCGCGAAACAATTTGAGAAAGGAATAAAACACTTCTGACGTAAAAATATCTAAACATTCCGATTTATTTGGAATTTTATAGCTACTTGGATTCAAAGTACCTCTATTTTGTCTCGTGGTAGGGGCCTCTCTGTACGCAGAGACAGACGTTGATTCTTAAGATATTGCATATTTAAAGAGTATATATTATCACGTCAATAGAGAAAAAAGAATCTTTCTTAAATAGAATATAAAATAGTACTGTGGAGGGGATAAAGCCCAATAAACCACACAACAAGAGAGGAGCATATAGTGAGGTACGGGAGAGATTCTAGGTGTAGTAAATCGCAGATCGATCAAATCTAAAGATAATACATATCTGAAGAGCATGAAAAGTCGAGGGAGGGGAGAAAAAAAAGTGTATTAGATAATATTTATAAAAAGTTCTTGGTTTTTGAGTTGTTTTCAAGTGTTGAGCTCTTTTATGTGGCAAGAGCCTATCTGGTCAGGTGACAAAGATACCGAGAGCCTTCCCCACCACAGCACGTGTAATAGTTTGAGAAAAAAATACAAGTGTTAACTCCTTATATAGTCGAGAGAGTCTGCCTGGTCAGGTAACAAAGAAACATCTAGCATTCCTCCCCACCACAACAGTATGGCTTGAAAATTGGGATTCTTCAAGCTTCTATCTCTACCCCTCAAGTGAGCTAATCTCAACATTAACGGGTTTTAGTATCTTCTGTCAATGGTATAAAGTAAGCGTTTGGCCACAGGCATTTCAGCCGCAGAATTATCGAATCTCTTACGTTTCTTTGATGTCTCGCCTTGACTACCCTTCAAGCAGGCCCCGCATTCTGAGCCATCACGATCGATCGTAACGGAAGGATTGTTAGACGTACATACTCCAGTCCTCTTCTTCGCATCGCATTCAAGTGTGTATGGCCTCCCCAGATGTCCGCAGGAGAAGCGGAAGTTTCTTGTGTAGCACATGGTTCTAGATCAATGGCTCAGCTTTAACTTGGTGTCGTTGCTAATGGGGTCAGCTATTAGTGGGATAGCGAAGGAAGTCCTGAACATTTATTTACGATTCAAGGAACAACTACAGTCTTTTATATCCTCGTACTTCTACTCAATTGCACTGTTCTAGAGGATTTAAGCTCATTGTCTGTATTGCGAGTCTTTCACGAAAACTTGGCTAATTACGTTGAATAAAGGTGAGCCATTTACTGGAAAATAAATAACAATTACCTGTACATTGTCTTGTTTCTTTGGCAGCCCACTTTGACCCACAAAGACCTTAGAAGGAATTCCTTCAGACCGCCTACTTATTTGTCACAGAAGTTCAACCTCACTTCATATTGATGTATTTTACTTGGCGTCCGAAAGTTGTAGCTTACGACATCATGACCGTGAAATAAGGTTTATTGAATTTACCCAGACATAGATAAATAAACGAGGAATTCCTTCAAACAGAAAGCGCAGAACAATCCTATTGGCCCTAAAAACATGTGGCTAACAAAATGTTTATCCCTACATATCCTGAATTCCTGGCACCCCCTATTTTGCCAATGCTAAATCCCGTTTTGCTTCAGCCCCGACCTTCACATCCCCAGCTTATCCCTTTCTCGTAAAGAATTCAACGAGTGATTTCTTCAGTGGTGGATTGCAACAGGGTCATTTTTCTGAAAGAGGCAACGGTTTCGAGAATATCAGAAGTGGCATGGTCTCCTGTCGTTCTTCGCATCGAGGAAGCATTGCTTTCTTAGCGTCAACGCATTGCTCGAACATGATATGCTCAATCGGTTTCTGACACTTCGTGCAACCCAGACTTAGCCATGGGTATACCCGGACGTACTTAAAGGGGGTACTGGACGGATATCTAGCTTTTGAGAATTAGGTGGTTAGATATCTAGTAGATAACTAGAAACCGGTTGAATATCTAGGTAACCTAAGGAAATTAGTTTTTCCGGGCCGAGAGCTAATAGAATCGCTAGAAATCTTGCTTAACCTTAAAAATCGTGAAAATTTAAATGCCTCCTAAAACCTAATTGTTAAGGGGATTTCTCCACGTATACGTAAATAATAGTTATTATGTCTAACTCACTTTAAAACCCCTTGGGATTCCTATCTCTCCTTACTAAAGGAGTGCCTTTATAACCTAAGACGGCTTTTACCTTATTAAAAAGAGGCCGTTCTAATATATCTAGCTACTTAAAGCCTCAATTACCCCCTGGCGGTTGAATTAAGACTAAGCCTTTAAGGCCTACTTAATCGTTTATGTTTACTAGGCTTTATCTTATATACTAAAGAGAGGTTATTAAGGGAGATAATGAGAATATAACTATTTATTATATAATACTCGGATATATAAAGTTTACCCTAAAGATTATTAAAAGACAATTAAATAGCACTAATAACTTCAAGGTTTACTATTATAACTATTATCCGGGTGTGCCTTGTTCTAAAAAAGAGTAAGAACTCCTTAATTTTATTAATCTAAAGGCTAAAAACCCTTTCTTTCGTACTCTTATAATAGAGTAAACTTAAGACAAACAATTCTGAGACCTTTTCTTCCTTTTTATTACAAAAAACAACCTCTCTTTCGCTCTCGTCGAATAATTAGAGACTCGCGCTCTCTTTTCTTTCCTTAACCTAAAGATTAAGTAAATTAGTTAAGTAATATTACGAAGAGATATAAAGAAGAAATATAAAGAGGGAGAGAACACTTTAAAGGATAAGCTATTGTCTTACGTTAATATTAAAGGACGAATATCTTTAACTATAGATGGCTAGTCTAGAAATAACAAGTTAGACTATATAACTATGACCGCACATTAGAAAACAAAGGCAAGAGAGCACGAATCTGTACTACTAGACATTATCGAATTAACAAATCCTTCTTATATTAGAGTGTACCTTTATAAGGTCTTATTAGAGGTTACAAATAAGCTTAGAATTACACACGCTATTATTTCCGTTATTTGTGACAACGCTGTATTAAACGATATTATACTTCACGAATTTAAGGCTAAGTGCGCTAATTAATATGATTTAATAGGAGTAAGAGAGCAAGCGTACTTCTTTTGTAAGTTTAATAGAGCTAAAGGTAATGTGAGGTGTTACTGTTACGGCTGGTAAGAGGTTAATACGGCGAGTTGACTCTAGCTGTGTATTTAGGCCTTTAACTACGCTCAGAATCGAGAAAAAAAGACAAGGAGGAAAGGAGAGCTCTCCGTAAGGGAGAGCTCGAGTATAAATACACGAAAGACCCTCTTAATAAGGCCTAGCGTAGTTAGGGGCCCTTTATATTTATATATTATATACTCGCTACTGAGTCTTCCCTATTAGGCTTAGCGCTATCGTATAGCTAGTGATATTATAAGCCTGTGTCAGTTAAAATACGAGGCGCATCGTAAGTCGTAATATTACCCCCCCCTTTTAAAAAACTATGTTTACGTAGTTATAGCTATAATTATATCGTCTTTTAAGTTGTTATAGTCGTCGATACTAGTATTATAAGCCTCTAGCTACTTTAAGAGAGCTCTTAGTAGGCCTTTGGCATTAGGATACTCGAGGTGGAACCTCTTAATTATATATAGAGTTATTAGAGTATCTAAGTATAAGTATTACTTTAAGTCTTTATTAACGCTTAGTCACTTAATATAATAAAATAACTTATTCCGTATAACCTTAAAACTAAGGATGCCTTTAATTTCCTACTTATTTTACTTAAGTAATAACTAAATAAGTGCCGGCGTGACTTTAGCTTATCTTAGTAAGGGGTTGTTAACGTACTTGCGGAGTAAGTATAAGTAAAAGACAGGGTAAATTAACTAGTCGTCTAAGAGTTTTATTTTTTAACTCTCTCCTTTTTTAGTAATTACCTTAATAAGGCTGTATTATTTATTAAATAGCTTCTTTAATAGTCGGTCGACGTTCTAGTTCCGAGTATTAACTAGTACTAAGTCGCTAACGTCTTAATTAACGGCGCGTCGCCCACGATTTACTAGTCGTTTTATTTTCTCTTATTAATCTTTTAAGGATAATTATATAACTTTTATAATCTCTTTTATTTATAATATTACTTATAAAGCCTCCTCGCGATTAAGTTTCTCTATTGCCGTAATTAGAGGTTTTAAGTTAATTAAATCTTAAGAAGTCCTTAACTTAATATTATTAAGTAACTAGAAAAGAGACAGGCGGCCTAAGGACTTATATAGTAACGTTAATTAAGTAATATCTATAATTAATAAGAGGTCGCTTTAATTATCTTAGTAATAATAATAAAAGAGATAAAGCTATTACTTAATATATTAGTTCGTTACTTTTATTTAGCCGTTAACGTTTAAGTTATACGCCGTCGTTAATTTTACTTTAGTCTCGAGGATACGACAATACTCCTTTTAAAAGGAGGAGACAAACTAAAGTCTTTAGTCTAAGACAATAAAATCTAGCATACTAAAGTATTAAGTTTAATAAATAAAAAAGAGAATAACTATGCCTTTCGCGGTAATTATATTATTATAAAGTATTAAGACCGGCTTTTTAGATAAGCGGTCGACAATAATTATAACGAAGTTATAGTTATGTTTATTTAGTAATAACTTTATAAAGTCTATTATGAGGTGTTAGTACAGCCGAGTAGGGATTAGTAAGGGGTATAAGAAACTAGGAGTCTTATTCTTACGGGCCTTTTGTTAAGAATAGTTATAGTTCGTCACGTATTAAGTTATATTTATAGTAAGGCTATTCTAATAGTATTTGCGACTTAATAATGCCTTTATTTTTCTGATCCCTACGTGTGTTATTAAAGGCTAAGAATATATATAGTAAATAAGTGTCGTGCGAAGCTCCGGCGGTTTTAAAAGTACTTCTAGGCGGCTTTAAAAGAGTAACTTATTGTTAATTAGTTCGTAATTTAATGACTATTCCTTAGCTTTTTGTTAGAGAGGCTCTAGCGAGGGCAAAGTCTTATTAATTAAGAGTACTTAGTCAATAACGTTATATTTCGCGATATTATAAGTTATTATAAAGTTAAGGTTTAACTCTTTTATAGTAAGGGTCTCCGAGTCGACTAGTACTTTTATATTAAGCTCAGGTTTTAACTTTAGTTTATTACATAGCTCGGCATTATAATCCGGGATTATAGCCTTTATAAGTACTAAGGGTATTGTCTTTACGACTTTAATATAGGCGTCTATTAGATCGACGGCAGAGAGTTAGAGGTCACTAGCGACTCGTAAGTTAATTTTATTTATTAGAATTAATTATTAACTATAAATAACCCGCTTACGTGCCTTTATAGCCGTGAGGTCTTAATCTTAATAAGACAAAGTATTAATTAACGTATTAGTCGTTTTAGTATAATATATAATCGTAAAGTAAAAATCCGCAAAGAACTTAGCCTATTAAGCTTACTTAGCCGTAAGGTCCTTAGTAATTATAAAGTACTTTAGGGCTTAGTAGTCTATATAAATAAAGATATTTTTCTAAGTACTTAAGAGCTTTAAGTGATATTACTTAAATAACTAAAAAATCGCTAGTATTTCTTTGTCGTAAATTAAGTAATTAAGCTTAGGGTCTATTATAGTCTTCGAGAAGTATCCTATAGGGTAAAAGGTGTCGTCCTCTTAAAGTTAAAATAAAACTCTAGCGACGACTCTATTTAAGGAATTAGTCTTTAACCGCGTTTACTTAATAAAGTCGTAGTAGTAAAAAACTAACGTAAATTAAAGGGCTTCCTAGAGAATCTCTTAGGCGTTCTTATAAGCGTTGTCGAAGACAAAGGGAACGTCCTTTCTAGTAAGTATTATAAGGGGACGTATAATACGACTATAGTTTTTAATAAACTAGTAATAAAAGTTATAAAAACTAAAATAACTTTATATACTTTATATATTATTAATATATTATTAGTCCTTAATTACACTAATCTTCTTTAGGTTTACTTCTATACTATTAACTTTAATAATAAATCTTAAGAACCTTATTTTTTATATATTAAACTTAGACTTCTTAATATTAGCCTAAAGTCCGTGTACTTATAATATTATTATTACTTTCTTAATATAGACCTTATACTTCTCAGGAGTTGACGAGTATATAAGGATGTCGTCTATATAAGCTACGTAGAAGTCGTCAAAGTACTTTATAAAGATATTATTAATAAAACACTAAAAAGTCGCTAGATTATTCATAAGGTTAAAGGGAAGGACTTTATATTTATACGTATTATATTAAGTATAAAAGGTCGTATAGTCTTCGTTCTTAAGGGATATATAAATATAGTAAAAAGCCTATTAAATATTAAGCTTTATAAAGACTTTTACTTTATAAATACGTACTATTATCTCGTCGATTAAAAAGATTAAGTATAAGTCCTTCTTTAATAAAGTATTTAACTTCTAATAGTCGACGTATAATTAGAGACCGCTATTGGCTTTCTTAACGAAGAGAATAAAGGCCGTGTAAAGTAAACTAAAGGGCTTAATAAAGCCTTTATATAAGTTATTAATAATATATTACTTAGTCTTTAATAGTTATTTTTTAATTATACGCCGGAGAGGTTTAAAAGATAAGTCGTTTTCCTTAGTAAGCTTAATTTAGTAGTTTATACTTTAATAATACGCTAGTAACTCGTCGGAGGCTCACTAGGAGAAGAAAGGAGTATACTCTTAATACTCTACCAGGAGCTTCTTATTTACTAGCTCGTCGTCTTACGTGTACTTAGCCTCTAGGGCCTCCTTTAAAGTCAAGTCTTTATTTATTAATACAAGCTTAATACTTAATTAGTCTAAGGCCTCTCGTTAGTAACGAGTTAGCTCTTAGTTAATCTTATATATTAAGGCTATAAAGGTTTTTACCTTATTCTTCTTAACTCTTTTAAGTTAGAAGTACGTCGTAGATATTATTATTATTAATATAAAGAAGATCTCTATAATAAGCGCCTTTAACTAGTGATTTACTAAGGAGGCTCTACGGGCTCTCTTGTCTTTAAGTAATAATCCCGGATTATAAGATGTCAAAGGGTTTAATTAATCTTTTATAATATATAAGCGCTCTTTAACCTCTTTAATAAAGTTTAAGGGTCAAGTCGGCGAGATATTAATAGTAAGTCGTATAAAGACCTTTAACTTAAAAGAATCGTTAAGTGCCGCAAGTTTAGCTTACTTCCGGCAGTAATTATTTATATTAATAAGAATATCCCTTTGTTTTATATTAAGTTAATAAGACTTAATAATTAATTAGTTAAAATAGTTAATATTAACGAAGACTCGCTAGTTAAAGTACGGCTAGACGAGTATATTTAATAATTATTTTAGTCGATTTCGATTCTTTATATATAACTACTTTAGGTTATAATACTCGAGGAACTTCCGACTAATTAAGACGTTAGTGTTTCTTAGGTCAGTTATTAAAAAGGGGAAGTTAATTCGCCGGCGGTCGATTATTAAAGTAAGTAAGACAGCCGTATTAATTAGCTTGCCTTTTTTATTATTATAGCTAATTAAGACGATTAACTAAAGGAGAAATATAAAAGAAATATTAAATTACTTAATAAGTTAATATATAAAAGAGGTTTTAATAATACTAAAAATATTAACTTTATTATTAATATATATAAGTGTTTTAATAAAGAATTTATTCCTTTTTAGTTTAATATTAATTAAAAACTATTGTCTTTTAATAAAAGTATAGAAATTAAATATTAAGTCCTTTTATAAGTTATAACTTATATTAAAGTATAAGTCTTTATTACGACTTAAGAGTTTTTTAAGAGCTCGTTAGTCTTTAAATTCTCGCTAACGACTAATTAAGAAATCGACTTATTAAGAGTTTAATCTTTATAGCGTTTAAGGTAGTTATTAACTTAATAACCGGTCTTATTATAATAGAGACAAGTGTCAAAAGAGACGTCCTTAAGTATAAGAGGAAGTATAAGGGACTTAAGTCGACGTAAGACGGGCGGAGGAGAGGGCGTATACTAGCGGATATTTAACGATTGTCTTAGAGTTAATAGTCTTTATATATAAGTAATAAGAGTAAGTGAAGTCGAACGTTAATTGTCCTTCTTTAAGATATTGCGTAAGTCGCTAGTATTAATATTATTAAAAGAGACTTGAAGGGCTTCGTAGACAATAATAATAGCACGTTTATTAGCTTATTTAATAGTAATATTTTATAGCTCGCGATTCGAGACGGCTAAGAACTCGTTAAGAATTATATAATCTCTAATAAATTTATACTTTTTAATTTAAATATTATACTTAAGCTTATTTAAGACTTTCTTATATACGTTATTAAACTAGTAGTTAAGTAAGATTTTTTTAGTAGCCGCGTATATTATAAACTTTATACGGAATTCGTTATAAGTTATATTACTTATTTATAATTAATTATATTTAAGTTTAGTAACTTATACTTAGTTATAATTAAAGAAACGCTAATTTAAAGCCTTTAAGACATTAGCGGCTCTATTAAAGTCTCTAATAAAGTCGGGGTTTATTTATTAAAGAATAATAGTCTTAGCCTCTCCCTTTATATATTTAAAGTAAGTATAGACTTGTGATTTACTAATATAAAAGTTACTTAAGTATTTTTAAATAAAGTACTTTATATTTATTTTTTAGGCGTTATATTTAATTTCGCTTTTATAATTACTAAAGGGGGTATAAGAGTACTTGACTTTATTAGGCTCGACAGTAGGGATAGCGGGGTTTAACTTAAAGAGGTAATATTCGGCGGTAAGCTAGAGGTCCGCCGTAAGGGCTTATATTAATTAGTTAAATAAAGAGGGAGTATTAGTCTCTTAGCGAGGGTTATTAATAGTATATTAAGTAAAGGCTTATATAACAGCGGCGGCGATAGTAGAGTTAATAAAGTCCTTAATTAGTTAATTTACTTTAGTTTATTAAGTAAGAGTAAGGCCCTTTATATTAATAGGCTCTAGTAATACGTTAAAGAAACGCTAGGGTTTGTCCTTTAAGTCTAAGTCGAATCCGTTAAAGCTTTCTAGCTCCTTTGAGAGAGTCTCGACTAAAGGGATAAAGGTGTCAGTAAAGCCTAGCTATATAAGGGCGCTCCTTTCTTTAGAGCTTCGTTAATAAAGGGGAGAAACCAGTAAAAGTAATAAAGTAAAGTTAAGGGGTATTTAAGGTTATTAATTAATTTATTAATTAAATATACGTTCTGAAATAGCGGCGCGTGTTAAGTTACGGCAAAGTAAGTTAATCGCGAAAGAATATTTAGTTTTCTTTAGAATAGTTTATTACTAGGGCAGAGAAGTACTTATCTATTAAATAGGCTAAGGTATTAAGGCTCGTTATTAACTTATTATAAGGGTAAGTCGACAAAGCGTAAGACTAAGTGAGATATAACACTTTATAACAAAGGTATATTAGTCTTTTCTTATATTACGGCTAATAAGAGGTTAATACGGCGAGTTAACTTTAGTTATATATTTAGGCCTCTAGTTACACTCAGAATCGAGAAGAAAAGACAAGGAGGAAAGGAGAGCTCTCTATTATTACGACCTACGATGCGCCTCGTATTCTAACCGACACAGGCTCGTAGCATCGCTGGCTATGCGATGGCGCTAAGCCTAATAGGGAAGACTCGGTGGCGAGCATGCGACATGTGGATGTGAAAGGCCCCCGACTACGCTAGGCCTTATTAAGAAGGTCCTTCGTGTATTTATACTCGAGCTCTCCTTTATAGAGAGCTCTCCTTTCCTCTTAGTCTTTTCTTCTCGATTTTAAGCGTAGCTTAGGGCCTAAATATAAAGCTAAAGTCAACTCGTTGTATTAACCTCTTATTAGCCGTAACATAAGAAAAGACTAATACCCCTTTATTATAAAGCGTTATATTTCACTTAGTCTTACGCCTCGTCGACTTGCCCTTATAATAAGCTAATAATAAGCCTTAATACCTTGGCCTATTCGACAAATAAGTACCTCTCTGCCCTTGTAGTAGACTGTCTTAAAGAAAGCTAAATATTCTCTCGCGTTTAACTTACCTTGCTGTAACTTAACACGCGCCGCTATTTCGAACGTATATTTAATTAATAAATCGATTAATAACTTTAAATACCCCTTAACCCCACTTTACTACCTTTATTAGTCTCTCCCCCTTGTCAGCGAAGCTCTAGAGAAAGGAGCGCCCTTATACGGCTAGACTTTATTAATACCCTTATTCCTTTAGTTAAGACTCTTTTAAAAGAGTTAGAAAGCTTTAATAAATTCGACTTAGACTTAAAGGACAAGCCCTAGCGTTTCTTTGACGTATTATTAGAACTTACTAATATAAAGGGCCTTACTCTCGCTTAATAAGCTAAAGTAAATTAGTTAATTAAGGACTTTATTAGCTTTACTGTCGCCGCCGCTATTATATAAGCCCTTACTTAATATACTATTAATAACCCTCGCTAAGAGATTAGTACTCCTTCTCCTTTTAACTAATTAGTACGAGCTCTTACGGCGGACCTTTAGCCTACCGCCGACTATTACTTCCTTAAGTTAAACCCCGCTATCTCTATTGTCGAGCCTAATAAGGTCAAGTACCCTTGTACTCCCTTTAGTAATTATAAGGGCGAAATTAAATACAACGCCTAAAAGATAAATATAAAGCTCTTTATTTAGAAATACTTAAGTAACTTCCTTATTAATAAATCGTAAGTTTACGCCTACTTTAAGTATATAAAGGGAGAGGCTAAGACTATTATTCTTTAATAAATAGACCTCGACTTTACTAGAGACTTTATTAGAGTCGCTGACGTCTTAAAGGCTTTAAACTAGCGTTTCTTTAATTATAACTAAGTATAAGCCGCTAAGCTTAAGTATAATTAATTATAAATAAGTAATATAACTTATAATAAGTTCTATATAAAGTTCACGACATACGTGGCTACTAGAAAAATCTCACTTAACCGCTAGTTCGACGACGTATATGAGAAAGTCTTAAATAAGCTCAAGTACGACATTTAAACTAAAAAGTATAAATTCGCTAGAGATTATATAACTCTTAACGAGTTCTTAGCCGTCTTAAATCGCGAGTTATAGAATATCGCTATTAAACGAGTTAATAGACGTACTATTACTATTATCCGTGAAGCCCCTCGAGTCTCCTTTAATAATACTAGTACTAGCGACTCGCGCGGCATTTTAAAGAAAGACAACTAGCGTTCGACTTTACTTACCCCTATTACTTACGTATAAAAACCACCGACTTTAAGACAGTCGTTAAATGTCCGTTAGCGTACGCCCTCTCTTCCGCCCGTCTTACGCCGACTTAAGTCTCTTGTACCTCCTCTTATACTTAAGGACGTCTCTTTTAACACTTGTCTTTATTATAATAAGACCAGCTATTAGGCTAACGACTACCTTAAGCGCCGTAAAGATTAGGCTCTTAATAAGTCGATTTCTTAATTAGTCGTCGGCGAAGATCTAGAGACTAACGAGCTCTTAAAAAACTCTTAGGCCGTAGTAAAGACTTATACCTCGGCATAAGTCATAACTTATAAAAGGACTTAATATTTAATTTCTGTGCTCTTATTAGAGAATAATAGTTCTTAATTAATATTAAACTAAAAAGGAATAAATTCTTTACTAAAACACTCGTATATATTAATAGTAAAGTTAATATTTTTAGTATTATTAAAACCTCTTTTATATACTAACTCGTTAAGTAATTTAATATTTCCTTTATATTCTTCCCTTAATTAATCGTCTTAATTAGTTATAATAATAAGAAAGGCAAGCTAATTAATACGGCTGTCTTACTTACCTTAATAATCAATTACTAGCGAATTAACTTCCCCTTTTTAGTGACTAACCTAAGAAACACTGACGTCTTAATTAGTCAGAAGTTCCTCGAGTATTACGACCTAAAGTAGTTATATATAAAGAACTAAAATCGACTAGAATAACTATTAGACATGCCCGTTTAGCCGTACTTTAACTAGCGAGTTTTCGTCGATATTAATTATTTTAACTAACTAATCGTTAAGTCTCACTAGCTCGATGCGGAACGAAGGGATACTCTTATTAATATAAATAACTACTACCGAAGGTAAGCTAGGCTTGCAGTACTTAACGATTCCTTTAAATTAAAAGTCTTTACACGACTTACCGCTAGTGTCTCGCCGACTCGACCCTCGAGCTTTATTAGAGAAGTTAAAGAGCGCCTACGTATTATAAAGGATTAATTAAACCTTTTGATATCTTATAATCCGGGATTATTACCTAAAGACAAGAGAGCCCGTAAAGTCTCTTTAGCGAATTACTAATTAAAGGCGCTTATTATAGAGATCTTCCTTATATTAGCCGCAATAATATTTACGACGTACCTCTGACTTAAAAGAGCTAAAAAGAATAAGGTAAAAACCTTTATAGCCTTAATATATAAGATCGACTAAGAGCTAACTCGTTACTAGCGAGAGGCCTTAAACTAATTAAGTGTCAAGCTCGTATTAATAAATAGAAACCTAACCCTAGAGGAGGCCCTAGAGGCTAAGTATATATAAGATAACGAACTAATAAGTAAGAAGCTCTTAATAAAGTACTAAGAGTATACTCCTCTCTTCTCCCGGCGAGCCTTTAACGAGTTATTAGCGTATTACTAAGGTGTGGACTATTAAATCGAGCTTACTAAAGAAAACGACTTATCCTTTGAACCTCTCTGGCGTATAACTAAAGAATAATTATTAGAGACTAAGTAATATATTATTAATAACTTACATAAAGGCTTTATTAAACCCTCTAATTTACTTTACGCGGCCCTTATTCTCTTCGCTAAGAAAGTTAATAACAGTCTCCAGTTATACGTCGATTACTAGAAGTTAAATGCCTTATTAAAGAAGGACTTATACTTAATCCCTTTAATTAATAAGATAATAACACACATTTATAAAGTAAAGGTCTTTATAAAGCTTAATATTTAATAGGCTTTCTATTATATTCGTATGTCCCTTAAGAGCGAAGACTATATAACCTTTTGCACTTAATATAGCACGTATAAGTATAAGGTCCTTCCCTTTGGCCTTACGAATAGTCTAGTGACTTTTTAACGTTTTATTAATAATATCCTTATAAAGTACCTCGACGACTTTTACGTAGCTTATATAAACGATATCCTTATATACTTGTTAACTCCTAAGGAGTATAAGGTCTATATTAAGAAAGTAATAGTAATACTATAAGTACACGGACTCTAAGCCGATATTAAGAAGTCCGAGTTTAATATATAAAAGACAAGGTTCTTAAGATTTGTTATTAAAGTTAATAACGTAAAAGTAGATCTAGAGAAGATTAGTGTAATTAAGGACTAATAATACGCTAATAATATATAAAGTATATAAAACTATCTTGACTTTTATAACTTTTATTACTAGTTTATTAAAAACTATAATCGTATTATACGTCCCTTTATAATACTTACTAAAAAAGACGTTCCCTTTGTCTTTGACAACGCTTATAAGAACGCTTAAGAGACTCTCTAAGAAGCCCTCTAATTTACGCTAGTTCTTTATTACTACGACTTTATTAAGTAAACGCGACTAAAGACTAATTCCTTAAATAGAGTCGTCGCTAGGGTTTTATTTTAATTTTAAGAGGATAACACCTTTTACCCCGTAAGATACTTCTCGAAGACTATAACGGACCCTGAGCTTAATTACTTAATTTATAATAAAGAGATATTAGTGATTTTCTAGTTATTTAAGTAATATCGCCCGGAGCTCTTAAGTGCCTAGAAAAATGTCCTTATTTATATAGACTACTAAGCCCTAGAGTACTTTATAACTACTAAGGACTTTACGGCTAAATAGGCTTAATAAGCTAAGTTCTTTGCAGATTTCTACTTTACGATTATATATTATACTAAAACGACTAATACGTTAATTAATACTTTGTCTCGTTAGGATTAAGACTTCACGGCTATAAAGGCACGTAAGCGGGCTATTTATAATTAATAGTTAATTCTAATAGACAAAATTGACCCACGAGTCACTAGCGACCTCTAACTCTCCGCCGTTAATCTAATAGACGCTTATATCGAAGTCGTAGAGACGATACCCCTAACACCGGTAGAGGCTATAATCCTAGATCACAATACTAAGCCACGTAACGAGCCAAAGCCAGAACCCGAGCTTAGTACAAGAGTACTAGTCAACCTAGAGACCCCTACTATAAAGGAGCTAAACCTTAACTCTATAGTAGCCTATAATATCGCGGAATACGACGTTATTAACTAAGTACTCTTAACTAATAAGACTTCGCCCTCACTAGAGCCTCTCTAATAAAAAGCTAAGGAATAGTTACTAAATTACGAACTAGTTAATAATAAGTTACTCTTCTAAAGCCGCCTAGAAGTGCCCTTAAAACCGCCGGAGCTTCGCACGACGCTTATTCGCTATATATATTCTTAGCCTTCAATAGCACACGCGGGGATCGAAAAGATAAAGGTATTACTAAGTCACAAATACTATTAAAATAGCCTTACTATAAACATAACTCAATATATAACGAACTATAGTTATTCTCGACAAAAGGCCTATAAGGATAAGACTCTTAGTTTCCTGTACCCCTTACTAATCCTTACTCAGCCGTACTAATACCTTATAATAGACTTTACGAAGTTATTACTAAATAAGCACGGCTATAACTTCGCTATAGTTATTATTAACCGCCTATCTAAGAAGCCGGTCTTGATACCTTGTAACGATATAATTACTACGAAAGGCATAACTATTCTCTTCCTTGTTTATTAGACTTGACACTTTAATATACCGGATTTTATTATCTTAAACTAAGGACCTCAGTTCGTCTCCTCCTTTTAAAAGAAGTATTATCGTATCCTTAGGACTAAGGTAAAGTTAATAATAACGTATAACTCGAACGTCGACGGCTAAATAGAAGTAATAAACTAATATATTAAGTAGCGGCTCCGTCCCTTTTATTACTATTACTAAGACAATTAGAGCGACCTCTTATTAATTATAAACATCGCTTAACTAACGTTATTACACGAGTCCTTAGGCCGCCTGTCTCCTTTTTAGCTACTTAACGGCGTTAAGCTAAGGACTTCCTAGGATTTAATTAACTTAGAACCTCCGGTTACAGTAATAAAGAAACTTAATCGCGAGGAGGCTCTATAAGTAGTATTACAAATAAAGGAAGTTATAGAAGTCACACAGTCGTCCTTAAAGGATTAATAAGAGAAAATAAAACGACTAGCGAATCGTGGGTGACGCGCGGTCGACTAAGACGTTAGCGACTTAGTATTAGTCGACACTCGGAACTAGAACGTCGACTGGCCGTTAAAGAAGCTGTCTAATAAGTAGTACGGCCCTATTAAGGTAATCGCTAAAGAAGGAGAGAGTTAAAGAGTGGAGCTCTTAAACGACTAGTTAATTTACCCCGTCTTCTACTTACACTCGCTCTATAAGTATATCGATAACCCCCTACCGGGACAAGTTAAAGCCACGCCGGCACTTATTTAGCTATTGCCTAAGTAAAATAAGTAAGAAATTAAAGGCATCCTTGGCTCTAAGGTTATACGGAATAAGCTATTTTATTGTATTAAGTGGCTAGGCGCTAATAAAGACCTGAAGTAGTACTTATATTCAGACGCTATAACAGCTCCGTATATGATTAAGAGGTTCTACCTTGAGTATCCTAATACTAAAGGCCCGCTAAGAGCTCTCCCAAAGTGGCTAGAGGCTTATAACGCTAGTATCGACGACTATAATAACTTAGAAGATAATACGGTTATAGCTACAATTACGCGGACGTAGTTTTTTAGGAGGAGGGGGTAATGTTACGACCTACGATACGCCTCGTATTCTAACCGACACAGGCTCGTAGTATCGCTGGCTATGCGATGGCGCTAAGCCTAATAGGGAAGACTCGGTGGCGAGCATGCGACATATAGATGTGAAAGGCCCCCGACTACGCTAGGCCCTATTAAGAGGGTCCTTCGTGCATTTATACTCGAGCTCTCCCTTACGGAGAGCTCTCCTTTCCTCCTGGTCTTTTCTTCTCGATTCTGAGCGTAGCTTAGGGCCTAAATATAAAGCTAGAGTCAACTCGCCGTATCAACCTCTTGCCAGCCGTAACATCTATAAGGGAGAGCTCAAGTATAAATACACAAAGGACCCTCCTAATAGGGCCTAGCGTAGTCGGGGGCCTTTCACATCCATATGTCGCATACTCGCCACCGAGTCTTCCTTATTAGGCTTAGCGCCATCGCATAGCCAGCGATGCTACGAGCTTGTGTCGGTTAGAATACGAGGCGCATCGTAGGTCGTAACAGTTACGCTCACATTTACAATATCGCTGTGTAAGCTAGTATGTTTCCCGCATCCTCTAACTAATCTTTCTTAATAAAATAGCCTTGAAATCAGTTAATTTAGTAGTATTAGATAATCGGAATTATTACTAATAAGTAATAGGACGAGCTCGCCTTCTAGAAGATTAATTAACGTGGTCGGCCTTTTACAAAGCTTATTGTTTAGCTATAATTTTCAAGAGTCGGAAGGTCCCACGGTAATAATTAAAGGATATATATAACACGCTTAAGATACCGTTTCTAGAGCTTATTTACGACATACTAGTACGATGGAATTCGACTAATAATATGCTCATAGCGTTCTTAAAGATGGAAAAAGCTATTAGAGCTATATTAAGTGTATAAGAGTAGGATAAGTCTGTACGGTAATATATAATACTAACTAAAGACGATTGGAAGCTTTTAAAGGAATTAGTAATATTCTTTTAGCTCTTTTCACGGTTTATAGTATAATCGTAAGTAGAGAAGTATACGACTCTTTATAACGTTATTCCTAATTACCTTTATATTTTACGCCAACTTAGCCTTTAGTAATATCGCGACGACCGACTATCCCTTAGGCTCGCCGCTGCCTTTACACACGACGTTCTCGATAAATACTTTAAGAAATTAATAGTTACACGTCACTCTTTTATTACTATAATTTGCGACCCCTAATATAAGCTATAAATAGTATCGTTTTTATTTAATACAGACAGAGGCACGCGTTCCCCTTAATATATTAAGGCAAAGCACTATTTTAAACGCGTCTTTAGCGACTATAAAAGTAGAGCTATTAAAATCAAGGAATATCACAGGCAAGAGGCTGAATTCGCTGAAATCGACGCAAAGGCTCTACGATACAAAAGAGACAGTTTAATTAATAAAGTGGTTAATAAAGACGTATAGAGAATCGACTTATTCGACGGTTTTAATACTTATATAAATACGCAATAAGCACCTCCTCTTACGCAACCTAGAGCTCCCGGTGTAATATTGTCTAAATTTGAGTAGTAATACGTAAAGCCTCTTTTTTCTCGCTAAAATATACTAAAAGAGTAGAGAGATTACTTTATTAGTAAAGCTTTAGAGTTTCCGATTATTACGTAAATAGCTCTTAATTTCTTAGCTATTCTTACAACTTTAGTACCTTCGGAACGCGTATTTAGTGAAGCTAGTAACTTAATTTCTAAGAAACGTATACGAATTATAAGTAATATAGTTAGGTATATATTCTGTTTATATAGTTAGGGACTACTAGTACTAACATAAGAAGAGGAAGATATCTTAATTAGCGCAGATAGGAGAGTTATAGAGCCACTAGAGCCTATTATTAGTGCGTAACAAGCTCACGATATTCTAGTTATTAAAGACTAAATATTAATGAAATTCAGCCTCAGGGTACCCTAAACCTACTCCAAAAACAGTCAAAATACCCGGAAAATCCGGAATCTAGCCCCCTTTGTACCTAGCCACTAAAATTTGGCTAGATAAATACCTAGGGACCCTTTGTTTAAATATATCCGGATAAACCCGTACCTATGACTAAGTCTGGTGTAACTATAACAGTACTTTATGCACATAGTGGTTGGACCAGGTAAACTGGAAGTGGACCTCAGTTGGAGATTGTAATCGTGGGGCTGTAAAATCGTGTTTTGAAAGTCCGCTCTGTTCGAAGAATTTCTGTTGGAAAATAAACCAAGCATTTATAGCCCGGGCAGTGGATATTCTGGTAAAATGATTCACGATTATTTGTCAGTTTTGATCTTCATATCAGAGCGCTTATTACTCAAGTCGCGGCATTTCTAAACATAACCACAAAGAACCCCACAAAGAACATCTTCCTATGTTTCAGTTGATTCGTTTTATTTATAATCCTGGAAGTTTGAATGGCATCCTGGGTTTACAACCCTATCTCCCAGATATCAGTCTGGCGCCTCACTTCTTCTTCATTCCAAAGACTTTTCTGATTTTATTTTTTGCTTTCCGTATGGTCTCCGCATCTAGCTCTTTGCATGATGGACATATGTCTGACGTACAAGTGTAGGTCTCGTACTTCAACTTTGCGGGGCATGAGCTGGTATTGAAACTAAACTCAGGGCAATGCTTTTTGTGATCCATCGCGACATTGCGACATTTGCAGTTCCAAAACGCTTGAAGTTCGGTGCACATATTCTCGAGATCTTTTGTGTCGTGTATTTAGATTTCGTAGAGTGCGGTTGTCTTCCGGGTTGGATTGGATTGGTTCAGTCAAGTTCTATGCTGAGGTGAGATATTATGCTGAGGATAAGCATTTAAGAGTCAACAATATATATTCTAAGAATAAAGAATGGAATTGTATTTTGATGTCGTAGCTTAAGTGTGAACTGCAGTTCACTTTCTTTGTTTACAAAGAAAGAAGTTTGTCGTAGAAGCATCGTCTAACATTCAAATGAAATAGCCACATTCTTTCAATTCTAGTGGAACAAAGTTATTCATCATTCAACAATGACAAGAACAGGAGCTATTGAAAAATTGAGACGCAACGAACACAGCATCCATCTGCCGTGATGATATACAACCCTGCATCGTTACCCAACTCCCGCCTGGCAGTGTAGGCATATTTCTTCCTAATTCAGATAAGTGAATTCGTTTTCAACAGCTGTTGCAGAAATGCATAATCCGAGAGACCATCCAGACCACCGCGACACTTCGTTAGGCACTCTCAATATAATATATTGGATCTTGTCGTTATTACCGTGGAGATGCAAGCAACCTGGTCCTGCAGCAAATGTGGCGCTTAGGGCTGAACACGTGGTCACAAGTCCGACACAGTATCAGCCCATTGCCAGTCATGAACCTTGAGCCGATGTTTGCACCACAATCTCAGACGACAGTCTGAATCGCGAGCCTCGAACGGATCTCCCATCGAACTTCGATCTTGTTCTCCATCGCTGGTTGGCCTGGTTCCCGACTCCTCAGACTGACTGCTCCTGCCATCACGCGGTAGTGCCTTTGCATACCCATGGCCGAATTCACATCGCCATACTCGGCATTATCGGGGCCAAACTGCATTCGTCTACTGAGCATCAAAGCAGGACCAGTCGACAGCCCGTTGTTTTGCACCCTGGAGGAGCTGGATTTTGCCAACCTGCCTCCGCGATATTGTAAGAGTTGCGGCCATTGCTCCCGGGCACCTTAACCGAGCCCTATTAAAATCAGACTCAATATTCAAGAAATTATAACACAATTAAAAATTAATAAAATTGACTCGAAATTAAAACAGTATTTTAATGAATAGTAGCTAGACCCTTTACTTTAATTATATCCTCTAATTTATAAGTCAATCTCTCGGTATAAGGCCGAAAGTCACGTGGATCGACTTAGTCCCAAAGCTTTTAAATCTCTACTTTTAACTCGTCGAGAGAAGTCGGCACAAACGGCAATTTCTTTAGCTCTTCTTTCATTCATCGCCAGACCTTCTTAATTGGGTTTAAATCAGGTAAAGAAGGAGGCTAATTAAACCCTCGAATGCCGTGCTCGAGTCGAGGTAATCGAGCATATCTCAAATGAACCTTAGCTCCGTCTTCTATAAAGATATACTCAAGTCCCAGTTCATCAAACTTCGGGAAAATAACCGGTTCGAGTACTTAATAAAGATAGGCTTTCAAGTTGATTCCCTTTGCCCCTAGTTCCTTCTCTAAAAGACTAATTTCGATTTCTAATCCTAGCTAAGAGCTCCCCAGATTATTACCGATACTCGTCCTAATCGATAAACGGATTTAATAAAATCAGGACAGCGCTTTTCATCGACCCTTCGAGTGACCTAAATCCGACCAATCTTTCTAAGCTCGAATATAGACTTATCGCTCCAAATAACCTTCCTCTAATCCCCTCTATTCGGTTGACTTGCTGCCTAATCCGAAGTACCCCACCAGCGATACGAAAACGCGAAATCAAGCCGTTTTTTAGCTTGCTTTCGAGAGATAAAGGGCCTTGGACAAGCTATATATCTTTAATAGCCTGCACGGCGTAATGCTTGTCGGATTGTACGGACAGAAGCTTAAATATTCAAGTGAGCTTTAACCACCTCGAGATAACCAACGAGTCGACCAATTTTTTGTTAAGTAGCGAATAATTCGACGAATCAATTAATTAGATATTAAGTTTCGCTTTATTGCTTTCCCTTCTCGTTAAGTACGAGATGATTTGGCTTGAATCCATCGTTGTATCGTGGTTCGTGGTACACTTGTTTGTCGCTTAATATCGGGAACCGAATTTCTAGCTTTCTATAAGGATCGTACTGTTGACCGCGCAGGAGTACTCCATTTGCTTTAAGGTGCCTTTCGCCAAGAGGGAGAGTGGGGTTGAGATTCCATTTCGAGTTTGAAAATATTCTATAAGAGAATCGTAAAGATATAAATATTTCAAGAGAAGGTACTAGAAATTTAGATACGGGGCAAACCTCGCTTAAGGTGCCCGGGAGCAATGGCCGCAACTCTTAGCTTCTCGTATCGATGGGGCGATGAAGCTCCCGTTTCTAACATTTTGCTCAATGGCTGCTCGATTCCGGTACGCGAGAATTTGCACCAGTTTCTCCAACACGCGCGGGACGCCGGGTGGTATATGAACCTCTGGATCGACCCCGTGTGCATCAACCAGGACGATAAGGCTGAAAAGACCCAGCAGATTGGCATTATGGGCACTGTCTACTCTCTCGCCTCCAACGTCCTCATCTGGCTAGGAAGGCTTTCCCATGAGGAATATATGGCACTTGAAGAGATTCGCGACACCGAAGATGGCATGAAGCCTCTTAGAAATCGATACGGAAGCTTGTGGCAAAAGCACCATCCGCATTTGGGTTGGTACAAGCCGTAGTTGGAGCTAATATCTCCGACTGCTCTACTTGGACTCAAGAAGCTGATTGCCAATCCCTATTGGTCGAGGAAGTGGATTATCCAAGAGATACTTCTGGGATGTCCCAATGCATCTATCGTCAGCAATGGGACCCAGGTTCGACTCGGCGATCTGGGGGAGTGTCTGGCAACTCTTATTTCTCAACTCGAACACAAGAGGCACAGAGACCAGATGGGCGAAGTTTGGGACACCCGCAGCAAGTTGGCAAGAAGTATGCGTGGTGGGGAGAGTAGTGATGGCATATGGAGCTTTGATGAGTCAACCATGAACACATTCTCCGAGTGGGCTAGTTACTATCGTACGAGGAATTGGGACGCTTGGCGCGAGGAGATATACCACTCTACCATATGCTGCAGACCACCTTCCGCCTTGGAAATAGTCCTAGAAAAGTTCGTTACAACGCAGATGACTTACAAGCCCGATGCTCTAATCAATCTCGTTGAGGAGTACTCGGACTCTTTCTGCTCAGAGCCGTGGGACAATATCTACGCACTTCTTGATCTTGCCACACCCTTATCTCCGCCGATTTCCGTGAATTACGCCTTGGACTGATCAGACTTATACTGGAAATTCTTGCTTGACAGGGATGACACTTGTCTGTATGAAGAATCGGCCAACAGTAGGCCAACACAAGTCTCATCCATCCACGGAGGACCTCAGCGTCTCCAAATAGCCCTGAGACTCAACAGCGAAGATGTTGAGAGAAGCCTAAGTCGCATCTGGCAATCAAGCAAAATGATTGGAAAGTGGGAATTCCAGTTCGTTGAAGCTATGAGACACGTCTTCTCAGAGCTTCGGGTTTCGGGCGTGGGTTCTACGGCGTCGAATGCATCCACTCTAACAGCATTTAAACTTGACTACTCCGAAGCCAGAAAACTCCCACCAAGCTCATCAGCAAGAGCCACTATGGGCGAGCTGTTCCGCCACATTTGGCCACTGCATTTATCAGTTGTCAATGGAGGCGAGCCTGTTTCGCATGACTTGGGACTCTATGACTATACCATTTTCAAAGTGATGCAAGGCACATCACTTGATTCATTGCACCATCTTCCCCTAAGAAGCAGTATGACTGAACAACATACCCTTGATATATACGATCATGAATCTGCGCCAGTTCTGACAACTGCTATCAAATATGGCGGAGATAACAAGCTAAGACGGCTCAACCACATCATCCTTCATTATTGGCAGAGGGAACAAAGTACCGGGCCTCAATTTCCTCCGCACCAACTCCGACTACATTCTGGAGACTAGTTGCTCATGTTCAATGGCCACCAGGTGGCACTAGCAGCCAGAAGGGTATCCTCTCTAGAGGTCCTCTGTGGTGCTGTAAGGACCTGCGACTTCACGTCCTTTGGTAGACTGAGTTTCATGAATCCTCACTGCATTATTCGCCTTGCAAATTGGGGACCGGATGCTAAAGAGGCGGATTGGCGAATGCAGCTTAGGGGATAATACTGGCGGTGATTATGGATAAGACCTCATTTGTATCTGAGTACTGTACAACAGAATATGTAGGATGTGGGCGGCTAGATGCCAAGATTTCGTACGGGGAAGATTTCAATGAGTAAAAAAGGATTGTAGGGTGGTGCCAGAAGTCTTCACATAGGTCTTTGTACTTGCGTCATAGAAAAGAAATAGCTCATACTTCGCAGGAAAACAATAATCTGCCGAAAAATAGACACCGCATATTTAAAGTTTCGAGGCAAATCTTCGAGGTCGACTGACTGCAATTTCCCGTGGTTCTTTGAGAGGCTCATTTCATTATTTCCACTCCAGCAATAGCTCAGAGCAAAGTATTGCAGCGAACCTAGATTTTCGATCAGACGTTTTGAAATTTTCGTCAAGGCATACGTTGCTATCGTGAACATGTAAGTCCCCACCCCACCATTTGGACCAGCCCTCTATTTGGACCACCCCGCATTTTTCCACTACTTTGACTCCAAGGCCTTTTATAATCCCTGCTTCGTTTATATTCCATTGATTTTTAAGTAAAATTGCCTTGATAACTGGAATTTGCAATTTCTAGAACCACGGCTTAATAACATCGGATATTGCGTTATTAATACGTATAGAATTAATAGAATATTGCTTCTTAGTGCTTAAAACAGGATTCCGCTTAAAAAACCGCTATACCCATCGTTTTCCGAGTAGACGAGTATCCCCTTGAAGTGCACAAAGCCGTTCCCTAAAAAGCCGTACTTGCGCATAAGTAATACTAAACCCCAGTGTATCTTAAGTCAAAATCCAGTGCGTAAAACGGTCCTTTAGCACCGGGGGTAATCTTTGCAAGTGATTAGCAGCCTCTTAATAAGTGTTTGGGTTATAAATGCGGTATTAGAGTAAACCTCGGAATACCCCACTTAATTAAAGCGCATCGTTCGGACTTGCCATTTTTAACCGCGTCAATTGCGTAAAACATATCATGCTCACTGTATTTTGGCTTCATCATCGTCTCAATTCAAATTCAAAAAAAATTAAGAAAATCGATAAGAGCATAAAATAATTATTAATTATTAAAGATAGGTAAGTGGAAATAGCGGTGTAGTAAGCGAGGTAATCCAAATGGGGGGGGGGTTGTCCAAATGGTGGGGTGGGGACTTATAAGTCGTTTGGGACGTAGCTGGTTAAACCTTGAGGAACAAACTTGTTCTGACAAGGCTCGTGATCCGAGGAACAGATTCCAATCTGTTTCCCGGCCCATCTGATGGTGGTTGACGAGTCCATGGGATCCGAGAGGTTGTACATATGTTTGTAGTTTGTTGACAGCTCTTCAATTATCAGTGGGCAGGTCCGGGCGGTTTCATCCTAGCGGAGCTGCATCAACCAGATGGAACTTTGTGCTGAAGATGTTTCCCAAAGCACAAGGTGAAAACATTTTTCGGCGGAGCTGAAAGTATCATAGTCATTTTGGTGATCGCTTGGAATATGTTCTATAGCATTGACCGCGCTGAGTTCAGAGAGGACAAGAGTCTTCATTTGGAGACTTCGGGGCCCCTCAGAGTAGATACATTATTGTCTATAAAGGTAGCAGGAAGCAGTGCTGAGACTAATGCCAATGCAGACTTCAGAAGTAGCTCTGACGTGCGAACGCGCCAATATCGATGGTGTGCAAACCCCAGAAGCCGACACAAATGGCAGTTTTGAACGGATTGACGAGCTGAGCATGAGGGGCAATGAGGCGTTGTGCTGCCATGCGAGTAGACGATTTTACTGGCTACTGTAACTGATTGAAGGGGTTGGGCGGTTGGCCAGCTCAGCTCGTCTCGCGTATATATAACCGATACCCCATTCCAGCGAACTGGCTGACCACGACACCAATTCACAGCTGAGAGAGCCAGAAATCCATCTCATATGGCATCGCTTTGTTTCTGGACTCGTTCAGCAGCGAAGTCCCGTAAGGCAACCATTGCAGAGCCTTCATTTTGCGCACTCTGCCGGTCGGCATTGGAGCAGAGGCGGCCGCTACCATCAGATTCCAATTTCATCCACGATGATTACCAGTTCTGGGATCGTGCTTTCCCCGACCTGGAAGCTGCAGCAGCTCAGGGGTGTAGAATTTGCAAGGATATCCACAAATACATTCTGGATCCATCGCCGCTCTCGGACCCGTTGGTGAGAGATCTCCTTGACTTCACAGACGAAGATCGGCGCAACATTCTTGTCAGGGGTGCATTGGAATGGGATGAGAAAACGCGTTTTGATAAGGTGAAATTCGAATTCTGGAGTGAGGACAAGCATAACTACATTGTCAAACGCGGCTTTCTTGTATACTATCTTTTCCCGACCTCCAGCTTGAGGCAACTCACACCTGCCCTGTCCATGCATGAAAACCAAGACAACCTTCCAGATTGCGCATGTACCAATGGTATGGTTGAGGTCGTATTTGATCTGTATCGCCCACTCGTCGAAACCTGGCTCGAGACATGCTCCAAAGAACATTCCGCTTGTGGCCCATCTTTTGCGAAGTGGCTACCAACTCGACTCATAGATTTAGGGAGCCTTGATACCACTACGGAACCACGTTTGGTCACTCATTTGGACCCTTCCTCAGCTCGACAGGTGTCATACGCTACACTTAGCCATCGTTGGGCCCTTAGCTCGATGCCCATTCTCACGACGCTAAACATTGACGAATACAAAATTCGCCTGCCACTCGAAGACTTACCAAAGACATTCTTAGATGCAATCCACATCGCCAGGAAACTCGGCATTAAATATCTCTGGATCGATTCGCTATGTATTATCCAAGACTCTATCGAAGATTGGCAACATGAAAGCGTACTGATGGCAAAGATATACGAATCTGGCGTTCTTAATCTTGCGGGAACTGGTGCAAGTCTTGGTCGCGATGGTCTCTACCCCGACTCCGTTGGCTCCCTCGAGATCGAAGAGGGCAAGATTAAATGTGGCTGGGGTGCCGCAGCTTCGACTGGAGGCAGATCATTTTACCTGGTCAGAGAAATGTTTTGGAGCTCTGATGTGACGGATTCCCCCCTGAACGCTCGCGGTTGGGTGCTGCAGGAGCGAATCCTCTCCCCAAGAACCGTATACTTCGGCTTGGATCGACTCTACTGGGAGTGTCGGGAGCGTTCAGCCTGTAGCCTTAAGTCTGGGTGTTCTCTATCGGAGCTGAGTTGGCCACAGAGGACCATGGAAAGGCTAAATGGAAAGAGCCCAATTCTAAAGCACTGGAGACAAGTCCTCATTCAGAAAAAGGCCGAACACGACGATGGCCTTGGTACCATTCAAGAGCTCTACTCACCTTGGAAAAGCATCGTTGTTACATATTCAAAAACATCATTGACGAAGAACACGGACAAGCTCGTCGCTCTCTCGGGTTTAGCCAAGTCATTCCAGGACATTCTCCAAGACCAATATATCGCCGGACTCTGGAGAAAGACGCTGTTGTATGATCTCCTCTGGGAAGTCAATGACCTCTCCGGATGCAAGCGGCCGGCAACATATCATGCGCCGTCATGGTCATGGGCCAGCATTGATTCTTCCCCAACAGGCATCTCAACCCCCGGACTACCCCGCTACCAGCACGAGTCCCACCAGATCGCAGAGATCATCAACGTCAACACAAACCCTGTAGGGCAAGACCCCACCGGACAGATAGAATCTGCATCCTTGACAATACGAGGGATTATATTACCTTTTCTGCAGCAGATGGGAGAGAGTCGTCGGTTTCAGTTCGACATGAAACATCAGGCGCTAAGATGTTTTGTTGCCCGCTATGACGAGTTTAATGTGCCTACAAGCGGACTTGACAAGATATTCTGCTTGCCCCTAGCTGTTAACTACAGCTGGGTCCGGCTGGTTAGTCTTCGGGGATTGGCTCTGCGGGTGGTTGATCAGCAGAGGGATAAATATGTCAGAATTGGGGCTTTCAATTTCCCGATTGTTGCGGCTGAATATTATCGCCTACAAGAAGCTATTTGTGGTGAGAAAGGGGGAGATTCTCAACACCGCCTTGTAACGATTATTTAGGTAGTAAAGGGAAATCAAAAGTGACTCGTGCAAAGATATAAGTTGCGAGACTCCTTTGTAATAGAAGGGCAACTTGATTAACGAATCGAAATAGTACCCAGATCAACTTGTCCGAATATTGCGGTCCAATAACGTCATCGGCAACCCGGGCTATTCAACAAATATGATTATTTGTATAGACAACTCAGAATAGAACTCTTTCTTGGTGGATGATTCATACTACTTCAAGCAATTTAAGCAATTTACCTTCGCATTCTATTCACAACATTCACACAGTATAGTTATGGCGCTCACTAGTTACCTCAGTAGAAGAACAAAGTACCAAGTACAATTTATATAATGAATGGCCGCGTTAAGAGATTTCTGGCTAGGCAATAGAGCAACGCAAGTCATCAACGCCGTGCCCCTCGAGCCGCGTAACTGCCGTACATTTTGAGGGAGATGAATGTGGGAATATGGGAGTTCATTGGAGAATGCTATCTCTACGAGATGATAGATGAGCAAGCACTTTCTAGTGTTGATAATTCTCTTCAGTTTGTTGTTCGTGGCTAAAGAAATTCCAACGTGACTGTTCCGCACCTCAAAGTAATTTCATCTGAAGTACTATACCTTGAAGTACTACATGACAAAGTATGTGCTTTATTCACAATTCGGGCCGAAGTACTCCGAATTATAGTACTGCAAATCAGGTTACTTGAATTTAAAGCACACGAATTTAGTATAGGAGCACTTAGAGCAAGACCAAAGGATATATTTTTAGGGGATCCTGTTTTGACCTCCCTGGGGGCCGACTTGGCCCCCCACTAAACACAATCGCGGCCCTCGCACAGTAGAGCCGCATAGGAAGTAGATTAACGATTAGTCACTAAAATAGTGAGCAGGAACGAGTTGTATGTTCGAGTTCCTGATGAAACGTACAAACAGACAGAATGGGCAATTCGAGTTTGCCGTGAGCCAGGAATGGGACGGCATTGAAGTTGACCTATCGGTTTGGTCCCGAAGCGAGCTTGGGCGAGGGAAACCATGGATATGGGGGACACCACGAATGCGGCTGTGGATGCCATCATGGCGGATATTGAGCATCTCTTGCTATGATAGCGCTCGTTGACTTGTTGATTGCGGTCATAAATGAATGAGTATTGAAAACCTTTATCTGCCTCGTTCCTAGGTACATCATATAACAAATTCAAAGTTTTCGCTCTTGTCAAATAATTTAACACTTTTGTAATACATAAGTTTGGAATTATAATATACATATATATATTAGTTAGCTGAAGAGCTTAGAAACGACATCGTTCAACTATCGACTACACTCCTCCATGACGATTTACCTCAAGTGCTTATTCATCCCATTGTTCAGGAGCATCGACGAAATGGTCGTCCTCGGTGTCATCCTCGGAACTTTTCTGAGCTGCCACATTCCGAGACTTAATCACAACCTCGTTCCAGTTCGAGCCCTCTGCCATGGAATTCACTGAAATGCTCTTTTTGCCGTTCTTGCCCTCGCCATCCACTTTGACATATTCGTCCTGAATCCCTTTCTCGGCAATTCTGTTCCGCGCAACCCTTTCGGCGAATTCTTCGTATAGAGTACATTTGACAGGGGCCTGGGCCTGGGCCCGTCGAGTATCATTAGCAGCCTGCGCGGTGCCGACCTGATCGATGTACAGTGGTATCTCGCCGACAAGGGTACCACTGAAGGCTTCGTTAGCGTGGAGTGCCATGCAATTGGTACATTCCACTTGCATCTCGATCTCAGAAGACCATGGTTCATCGCAGATAGTGCCTGTATCTTGTGTCTGGGAGTCTGGATTGCTATCGCAACTTTCGAATCTGACGACGGTGCAGCCGCAAGTGTACACGACTAATGTTTCAGTGCACATGGTGGCGATTCACTGGGGGGTCCGACTGGTGTAATTGAGCTTGTTTGGAGTCCAAGTTACTGGTCTTAACTCGCGAAGATTGTGGGGGGAGTAGGCGGTCAGTCGAAGGGGCGTGGGCGTCCTTGAGTCAGGTTGTCGCTTGGCCAGCTTAAGTAAACAATACTGGAGTAGATTTCGAAGATCTTATAGATCTTCAGTGAATCGTTGTATAATAGTTCAATAATGACAGTATAATGTCTGAACGTAATTCTTTATCACATTGATCGAGGTTTATATAGGTTTATGTCTCAAAGTCTGTTCAAGTTCTGTTCAGACTCGTTGAGTTCGTGCCGAGTCAAAGGGAACATCCGCCATTTGTACATGAAAACAAAGCCACACAACATCAAAGACGCAGACCGCCATTAATTACAAAGCTTCTTGTGAATTCTTTGTCTTCCCCACGCCTCTCCAGCGATCTTATCCCTTAATTCTCTGCCTGTAGAACCAAACCTTCGCTTCCCGACTTCCGTAGTTGGACTCATCCTCCTTTCCAGCCTGCTCCATGATTTCCCGCGCTTTAACACATTTCGTACAGGTATTTCCATTGAAGTGTATGATGTGAGAATGTACTGAGGTAAACGCGTTCGGGTCGGAGATGGAGAATGCAGGGATGAGCTTGCACTGTGACAGCACTAGATAATTTGGAAGTTAGTTTTGATTTCTTCCAAGTAAACCTGGATGGAAGCAGTGGCTTGAGTACGATCAGATAGCTAGCTATCCAAGTCCCAAAGAGCGATTTATGAGTAAGAAATGCATAGGAAAAGGGCATGCTCACTGCTCCATACACTGCAACCCCAATTGTATTGGGTCGTTTGACCGCACATCTTGCTTTCAGGCCCCGTTGAGTATCGTATCGGTCTCTCTGGAAGAGAATCAAAGATGCGCACTGCGGAAGATTGAGGCGATATGTAGTGAGTTTTACCATGCGTTTCGGTTTCGCGATATTCTTCAGCAGAAGATATTCTGAGTGGCGAGCTAGGACTCGGCGCGTAGGCTCAGCAACGTATCAACATGGCGCTTATGTCGAACAACACTAATACACGTGCTGGCGACAAGTATTCGGGTGTCACAGAGAGAAGGTTAAATATGGGAACTCGAAGGTTGTGAAAAATCATATGACTTGATTTCTCTCTTGCAAAAACCCATTTTCTGACCACGAAACTCCCAAAACACACCCATCAAATTGCCCAGTCTCTCAAATTCCACCAATACTCCCTCCCAGTAGTCGCGGATGAATGTTGAATAGAAATCCACAAGAGAAACAGTTGAAATGCCACTTTTCCAGCCAAAGGAGGCGAATTTTTTTATTTACCAGGAACCCAAATCAGCAGCGTCCGAGCCTCAAACAATGTCAGACTCCAGCAACTCGTCCAGCAAAGGGGCATCCGTCGTAACATCTTCTGCAACATCCTCATCGTCTTCATCTTCGTCGTCATCATCGTTCTCATCATCGTCATCTTCCTCCTCAGCAGCAGCAGCAGCAACAACAACACGAACACCGCCGAAATCTACACATATTAGCTCCATTCCTCGGTAAAACACAAGAACTAATCTCACCCTCATCATCCCCATCCTCATCCTCAACCTCCTCAATGGCCTCGATCTCTGTGCCCTTTCCACCCTTCGCCTTCTTGTACTTTCCTCCCTCGAAAACCGCAAAGCCCTCGAACTCGTCCTCTTCCCCTGTAGCAGGGGGGCCGATCGCTGTGGTGCAGTTGCTGCAGTTGGCGGGGGCTCGGCCAACGCTGATGGTTGGGTTCATGGGGAGGTCTTTAGGATGGGCGATGTCTGTTTGTGGGAAGGGGGTCAGTTTTTGCCATATTGTTGGTGTTTGAAAAAGAAAGAGGGAAAGTAGAAGAATTAAAAGGAGAAGTAGGAGAGGAGAAGGCCTCTCTTCAACCGAAGAATCTTGAGATATTCCAAAAGTAGACATTCCAAAAAGGGGAGAAAGGGATAAGAGCTCCCCTAGAATGGAGTACTTACTGTGAAGCCAAGGGAAGACAGAATGCTCGCAGAACCTAATCTGCTGAACCTCCTCACAGCCGCAAGCAAACAGAACGCGAGTCTCCCAGCACATGTTGGTGGTGGTTGGTGGGGGAGGTGTTGGGGGTTGAGGATTGTTAGTGGTTTGGGATGGGATGGGATTGACTAGATCGAAACGAAGATCAGTTATATATTTTTGAAATTTAGAGGAGGAGAGGGATGGGAAAAGAGTCTCGCCTGTGTAGCGATAGGAATTGTCGAAGAAGGGAAGAGAAAAGATTGAAGTGGGTGCTTACATTGTGTTGTTTGAGTTTGGGTTTGGAGAAGTTATTGTTGTTATTGAAGTTGAGGAGAGATTCGAGGCACCGCTCAGGTTTAAGAGTGAAGGAATATCGCTCGAAGGATGACGCTAATGTCTTATGTCTTAGGCCACTGTTTCGAAAAGGTTAGGAATCAGGCTCAAATTTTTATTCACCAGATTTGGCAAAGTTGAACAGACGAAGATGAAAGCAAGATTGCTGTGGGTGGGGTTTCATCTGGCTGTGTCCTCCTGTGCATAAGCGAGTGAATTCTCAGTTTAGGATGGCAGTGCTCATCATTCTTCCTTGAAGGCGTTTTTGTTGCCAATGCAAGATCCCATATTCAAAGGAGGGTCATTGTTATTCCTAATATAATTGGCCCAAGGATAGTTTCAGTGCGGCGAGACAAGGAGCGCTAGATTGCGGTCCCACTTTTGGGATGACAACACGCACTCACCTGTCTTCCATGTAGACAGTTTGATATCAACGCAGAATGCCATGATCAAAGGAAGTTTGTTGCCATTTTGAATTTCATCAAAGAAAAGTTTCCACGCGGCGGGACAAGGACCGCATCTCTGACACAGGGCTAGGCATTGAAAGGGGTCCTGCTTTATGGAACGTGCCATGCTTGTTTGGAAAAAAAATCCGTTTGACAGAAGCTACTAAATGACGGATCATTTTCTTGATTTTGCAAACAAGGTGCCAAGGCCTTTGACGAAAAAGAGACGGTAGCGATGGAAAACAAACCGCAAACGAGGCCTGGAAATTTTCACAAATAACACATCGGCAATGACTAACTTCCCATCGGTTGAGATACAGATACTAATAATTCTTACAGTTACCGACAGAATCATTTCGTCGTTTCAATGGTGTACATAACTCACCCGATCAATTAATTCCATCCCATCCCGACCAAGTAAGCCACGGCTCAGACGCAGATATTTGGTCCGCAAAGGAGGGATAGCTCTCTGGGAGTTCCATCGAATACGACAACGAATCCATAAACTCATCAACAGATGGATCAAACAAATTCCCCTGCCCCTGAGCGATTCCCGGATTTGAAGTTGAAGGCTGCCAAGCCATATCTGGTTGTTGACTCGGCGGAGGATTTGCTGGAACATTGCTAGTAGGCCGAGTTTTACGAGAGACGTGTATCGTCCCGATGAGGGCGAGACGGAGAGTGATCTTCTGATTTTCCGAAGTTTGGGGCTGCATCAAAAGTGAGCGCAGTGAGGAGATTGAGTCCGCTGCCTGCCGAGCAAAATCCCCAGCAGCTCGGGCGGCAGCGAACCTCATCGTCTCGACTGCCTTATCAACCAATTCCAAAGTACCTTTGGAGTCAACACTTTGAAAGAAAGGTCCAGACGAATACGAGCCACGACAAACAGCCAGGAGCAAGAAAACTATGCCAGTGAAAGCTTGAAGATCCAATACTCTATTCGCGAAGAAGCCAGGGGCAAGAAGGGGTCGTAGGAAGACATACCGCTTGGCGAGCTCTTGCGCGGCTCCCAAGCAGGTGATGAAGTTGAAAGCAAAATCCCGCCCGTCATATTTCAAAGCGAGCTGCAAGTGTATCCGTATCGTGAGATATTGTTGCCAGTACTGAAGGATCGCATATATATTGAACTCAGGCCAGTCAATCCTCTGCCAACCTTTCGGGGTGAGGCTGTTCAAAGCGCGCATTTGTTGGTCCGTTTCGATGACAACTTGGAAAGCTTCCTCTAGGGGCCGACCGGCTTGGATGAGATTGTCGATTTCGATTATTCGTGTTGCGGTTTCTATGATGGTGTATTGATACGCTCCAGCATCGACCTGACCGGCAGCGTCAATCACGGGTAGTTTTGGGAGAGGATAGTTTGCGGTTGCAAGAGGTAATGACCACATGAGTGACTGTATTCTGTCGATAGCGCAGATTGAAGTCCACACTTCAGCTTTCAACTTCCAAGATGCGACAACAGCAGGATTTACAGCCGGTTTTGGACCACCTTGTCCTCCGAGTGTCGATTCCTCGTGCTTGGCTAAAGCTGTTGCTGCTCGTGGTAGACCATTGAGCTCCGCTAGAGCGACAATTCGACGGACGTTCAGCCATATTTTGCTCACGGGTGCACTTCCGAGATGACTTCAAGTGTCCTAGTTAGCATACATGGAGGTACGAGATAAGTATCAGGTTCATTTGGGGCACTTGCAGTCTGAGATAGAGCAAAGTTGTTCCAATGCCGTCCAGAGTTCCAGCCAAAACATCGTCATTGACCACAACACGCTCAACCAAGTCGGTTACGTCCTTGATGAAGGCCGAAGGATCTCGGATCCTGTCTGGCGAATCACCCAGAAAATCGTCTGGAAATTGCTGCACGGTCATGGCCACAGTGACAAGCAGAGAAGCCACCTCAAGTAGATCAGCATCTGTTGACCGTAACTTGTCATACTGAGTTAGTAGATCTTGGCCTGTCCTCATCATGTTCGTCTGTGGGAAGAGTGCATTGTACACCATAAGCCAGGGGGAGGCATATCCTACTATCCTCATCATGACTTCTCTCGATGGCATCAGATTCCGGAACGAGGAGATACTGTGGGAATGTTTGGGGTTTGAATGGTGCCGTGAGGCGGTAAGTGATCCACGGGACTCAGAGTCGAGCAGTCCGTTGTCGAAAAGATTCAAGAGATGACTTGGCGTATTGGTGGTAGTCAATCCGGAGCCATCCGAGTCGAAGTCTTCATCCTCGTCGCTCGGATTGTCATTTGGAGATTCGACAGGAGGGTGAGCCGCTGCCCCAGACTGTAATGTTAGACGTGAATGAGGACCAACATCTCCAGAACCAATTCTTCCCTGTAGTTGTTGGATCACATTCCAAAGGCTTGACACTTCATCTTCCAGATGTTTCAGACGAGCTCGAGAAGTTCCTGATACGGTCTCCGCTGTTCGTCTCATGCGCATCTGCACTTCGCAAGTCTTCCGACGGGCTAGACATCCTTGACATGTCGTCGCCCCTTCAGTTGGCCATACACAACGAACTTTGCGATGTCTACCTAGATACTTACTGTCAGTGCATCAGCCGGGGGATCAAAGTCTGATTCAACACAAACATTCTGTGCAGCTCCTGGTCCCTTTACGGACGCTTTTCCCAGGCGTTTCTACCATCCCACTGGCAACAGCCGCCTCATCATGTTGCTCGGAGATAGCAGACATCCGCCTTCAAGTTCGGAGAGCCTCGTTGCGAAAGTTGAGAGATTTCGGGTTTCGGTTTTCGCGAGTCGTGATGCCGAGGTTATGAGATAATCCCAGCCAAGGAGTACATAAGCAATTTTACAGCAAGGGTCACAGCATCATGTTGTGGACAGGGCAGCCCACAGTTGCATCTTGAATGAGTGTGGGAATTTCAGTTAAACCAAAGTATAATTCGGTATCGCAATGACCGTCGGATTTAAATATTCCCCGGATTGTCCACGGTCTTTTGTAGTTGTGGAATTGCTTACATTTCTACCCCCCCCCACTTTTGCCATATCTTGGCCCGTAACGGAGACCGAGCCTCGCTTAGCACTGAAAAGGGGCTGATGACGGAGACGAGTCTGCTGTTGTTCGTCCGCAACGGAACCCGAGATGAGAATTCCTCTTTTCAATTGGCTTGTCTACCGAACAATACATCCAATTTTAGCTATTAGCCCTCCACCTACTCCATGGGGCTGTCCACTTTCGTAGAATTAAAGATTTGTTTTGGTGCTCGATGTCGATGACCCTCTTTTAGCCCCTGGTGAAAATGGCGTTTAGGAGCATTGCGACTCCAAAGTTCTGGCCGAAGGCCGATGGATCCACATGCTCTTGTATGTATATCTAACTCACGGGTACGGTATGTTGTACTTAAGATTTCGCTACCATCATTAAGGTAGAGGCCAGTCAGCGAACCATTGACTTGGAACTTGACACCTTAATTCTTTCAGATTCGACCAATCGTTATATCTTCCAGAAGAAGCTTCTGATAACTCTTTATTCGAATTTCTTCTGTACTTGCGGTCGCAACCTAACCATCAGCAATGGTTCAAGCTCAAGCTTCAAACAATGGGGTAGGTCTCCTCGCCCGTATGTGGAAAGTGTGAACAGAACACTTACTAACATCTCTCCTCATAGCCACCCTACATTCCAGCAACCGCCATGGTCGGCGGCCATCCCACCACCTCCCTCGACGTCCCCATCTCCGCAGTTTTCCTAGCATTCTACCTCCTCGCCGCCGTCGGCAACATGACCGTCTTCCAAACCAACCGAATCCGTGGCCACAAATTCCTAATGTCCTGGGCCATGTTCGGATTCTGCATGGCACGCAACGCAACCTTCGTCCTACGCATCGTATGGGCCTACCGACCGCACAACGCTCGCCTCATCATCGCCGTACAAATCTTCGCAGCAGCCGGCGTGCTGGTCTCTTATATCGTCGCACTTCTCCTTTCGCTCCGTATATTCCGCGCCACCCACCCAGAACTGGGGTGGAACCCGAAATTGAGGATGTTGTGCAAAGGCTTATATATCTTGTTATTCGTCTCTTTCGTGTTGACGATCTCCTTCACGATCGAATCATTCTATACACTCAATCTGAAAATCAAAAAGGTTGCGCTCTGGGTCCAACGAGCGTCTTCCCTGGTCCAACTCCTCTTCAACCTGACATCCTTGATCATCCTCTCGCTCTCCATCTCCCTCCCTCGCACTACACCCCCAGAGAACTTCGGCACTGGGTCTCTCAAGAAGAAAACAACCATCTTGAGTATAGTGATGTTCTTCGTGCTCTTCATCATCAGTTTCCGTTTCGGCATTGCCTGGACCGATCCTCGACCTGCTTCGAATCCCGCTTGGTTCGACTCCAAGCCAGCTTTCTACGTCATCGAGTATGTTCTCGAACTTGTGGTGATCTATACCTTGCTTCTGACGAGGTTTGATCGCATGTTTTGGGTTCCAAATGGGAGTGCTAAGGCGGGTGATTATCATATTTGGAGCGGCTATGGACAGAAAGATGAGGGTGAGAGGTTGTCTAGTTCCGGGGAGGAGAGTGTGTTGCAATTGAAACCTTATGGTAACGATACGGAGCGGTAGAGAGGTGCTTGTATAGATTCGTAGTGCGGGAACAGACATCTTAGACTTAGACTTGGGCTTTGGAGTAGAATAATGGTCACGGTCCATACCACTCACTGTATTTCATCTGTAGATCCATTAGTATAGACTGTAATAATAATTCGCATCAGCTCAAACTTTGAGCAAACAGTAACTCATTATCAAAGAAGATGTGGGATGCGCAAAACAGGGCGACAAGAAGTGATTACTCAACTGAAGAACAGACGAGCTCCACAAATGAGACAAATGACGCTGGGCATGAAGAAACACGGCCATTGAATCGTACTATTGAATATGTACAGCAAAATACCAACTAACCTACAGAACCAACAATCTATTACAAAAGTTCATATCTATCCAACAGCGGAATCTCCTCATATGGCTGCTACGCCGCATCCTTCGCCAGCGCCGCCTCATCCAAGCTCACCAATCTCGGGCCTTGATAATCGCCTTGTCTCCAGAACCAGAACCCAGCCACGAACAAAGTCAATCCCCCAGTAATCAGTGACGACCAGTTCATAACAGCGAGGTCGAACGGCGCGGAGTATGGGAAGCAGAAGATCACGATGAATGCCATGATATACACGCAGCTGATGGCGTTGACGATGTACCCGATGGCGCCGTGCATCCAGAACCAGCCGGGCTGGATGTTCTTGCGGCCGCTGATGAGATGGGGGAGGATGGCGCAGAGGTAGGAGAGCGTTGAGAGGATGATGAAGGAGCCTACGAAGGCGTTGAATGCTACTGTTGATCCGACGTAGATGCATCCCATGAGCGTGCAGATTACGCCGCAGAGAACGGTTGCGTTGAAGGGGTTGTGGAAGACTGGGCTGATTGTTGCGAAGAATGGCGCGAATGGAGTGGCGTTGTCTCGGGATAATGTCCAGAATGTTCGGCCGGCTGTGATGTAACATCCCACGCAGGTGATGAATGTGGGGAGGAAAGTGACGACCAGAAGTCCGACAGCCCCGGCATCAGTTCCGGTGGCTTGACGGTAGATGTATGCCAATGGGAAGACGGAGGCTTGCTCGAAAATGGCATCCAGGTCCTGGATTGAGTAGAAGAGCGAGATTAGGTAGAAGAAGGCGGTCATAAATCCAATGGCGAATTGGAAAAACATGGCCTTTGGGATGTTGCGACTGGGACTTTAAGACAATTAGTAGATTTCTATGTGCATACAGATTTGATTGACTTACTTTGGGATCTCTTCAGCAAGATGAGATACGCAGTCCGGAGTGCCAACGGCGAAGGCTCCGTTCAGCATACCAGCAACAAAGACAAATCCATCACTGTACCCCGCCATGTTCTGCCATTCCTTCCAGACAAACTCGTTTGAAGCATGTCCAACACCATTGACAGTAGGCATAGCAGCACAAACAACAATGCAGATGAAGACACCAGCAATGATGAGGAATCCACCTATATTTCCAACCATTGGGAGAGACCTGTTACCGAACAGAACAATGAAGCAAGAAAGCCAGGTGCAGATCACGTAGCTGACGAACGTATGCCATGGCTTTGGTACGAATGCTGGGTGGAAGATGGCATACATGGACACTGTCTGGTTGGCCAAAATACTCGAGATGGATGCGGCGCCGAAGACCCAGGCCAGGAAGTTCCACCATCCTGCGAAATATCCGCAGGGACGACCATATCTTCCAGCAGTTACTGTAGCCCAGTGATAGACTGTTTGATGTTAGCGATGACTCTCTCATCAAAGCTTGTGGTATATGTTACCTCCACTAGACGATGGCATAGCCGAAGCCAGCTCGGCGATCGAGGCGGCGATCAGCCAGTAGCAAACTGAGACCGTGATGCTATTCAAAGTTAGCCTAGCTTGAGGTCGCTGTCGCAGCCACTATTAATACTTACAACTCATACAGGACACCTGGAGGTCCGCCATTGTAGATGGCGACAACCTGATTCTGTCAGCCTCAGATATCCCATCTCTTCTCGAACATGACTTACCACACTGCCTCCAATAGCGACCCAAGTGTTACCGGTCGTGATGGCGACGGCGCACAGACTTAGGAGGGAGAAGTTACGCTCAAGCTCTTGCTTGTGTCCGGAAGGGTTGATTAGTGTTTCCACAGAGTGCTCTGGCGATCGAGGGGGAGACCGTCCATTGGACTCTGTGGCGCTCAGAACAGTACCATCCTGCTTTTCGTGTTCCATCTTGACCAAAAAGAAAAAGGAGTGCAGATAAGGAGAAAGTTAGAATATGGTTTGTGGTTTGGAAACTCGATAAGAAAAGGAAGGGAGAGCAATTGAGTAGTGAGAAACAAAGAAGGAAAAGATTACCGCGGCCGAAACTGATGAGATGCGATCAAATCAGAAAATCAGAAATTGTCTAAGGCCTTGGCGGCTCTGCATACTTCCATGCATGAACATCTGAACATGGATGATTATTGGATAAGATTATATGCCGCGTCTGAGATGAGCTGCTTCCCCTCCTGTCAAGAAACACGAATACAGTGGATCAGCAAAAGCTGCTAAAGAAACCGATCCCAGAGCCTGCATCAATATAGCTTCGCTTAGCTGCTTGGCCGATCCTCCTCATCCCCTCTCCTCGCTCCCCTCCCCCTTTGTTGCCCCTCACTTACTCCTGCGCCAGCCAGCACTGCAGCAACGCAACTTTCTCGAACGCGAGTACGGGTCCCAACCCCACTCTCAACACGCCACATCCAGTCAGTGCTGTTTCCGAAGGTTGTATTCTGACACCATCTGTGCACCTGGGAAGCTTCCTCTTGGTCATTTAAGGTTAGTGCCACATGGAAGCTTCCCCCTGACAGCTCACTGCACGGCCCAACTTATGCAGCCAAGAGCCTCCAGGACGACCGGCCCGGGCTGAGCCTTCCGCGAGTGGAAGTTCTCCGAAGAGGTGTCCTATGGTGCTCCAGCAACTAGTAAATCTATTAGTCTTAACAGGTCTAGAAGCGTGGGATGGCCCGTCGTCCAGCAAGAGTTGGTCGAATTTAGGTCAGTTTCGGACCACACACGAAGTGCAACTCCTTTCAGATAGAGTTTCTTGACCTTGGGGTCGGCCGAATTCTGCCTCGGTGCAATGCGAAGTACGAAGTAGAAAGCCATAAAATATGTTCAGTCTCAAGCAGTAACAGAGGTAAAAGTAAACGCAGAAACAAGGTTTTATGAGCAACGTGGAGGGTGGACTTTGCGGACTCTGTGGAGTGATCTTCCAACCCTTTTCTTCGGCCACCCACCATCCCGCACCTCCCCTGTCGGCAGTAAGCGAGCTGCTTCTTGGATCCCTTCTCTTATTTTCCTGGGCCTGTGGTTTGGAGTGGCCTAGTCGTCTCTTGGCTAAACGGCACAATAAAGTATCATAATTGATAAATGAGTAAGCACAAAAATTTCCCCCCTCCTATCGCATTCAAGTCCCAACTAGGGAACTGCGAAGAAATCATGGTAGAACCACCATCATGGAGGGAGAAGGCGAGAACGCCTCCCGTTTCCAATAGAATGCAGTACTGGTATCGTCGGTAAGATACCCGAAGCCCCCGTCGGGTCTCAAAAGAAACCAACACGGGACATTCATGATGTGCGAGATGGCTGGCAGGTGCAGCTCACTCACACCGTTTGGAAGTATGGTCCCTGGGTCCTGGATCCTGGATCGGTCCAGGGGTCCAAATGATGCGTTGAAGAAAGCCTCTACCGTGTGTGGCTTGCTTTGCTTACCAGTTAGGTGAGTGAGTGATATCTTGCCGCGATCCATCCAAATTCGTCGGGTCGCTTGGTACTGTAACATTTCCCTCTTTGTGTCGTGGGTGTATGTGCGCTGATTGATAGGCTTGATGCTGTTGATTGGCAGTTTTGTCTGCCGCGCTTTTCCAAGACCATCCCAAGCGAACGAACGGCACAGTCTGCTAGACAACCTCGGTCTTCATGGAAGTTTAGTTGAACTGCCGTACCAAGTACCTTGAGTAACTTTAACTCCATCTGTCCATATCTCCATAGTCGATTCTCTTGTCGTTTCGTCCCTCTCACGGTGTCACTTGGGTGCCGCACGCTAGAAAAAAACCAATGTCACATTCCTGCCACCCTGGAGACGAAAAGAATACCGAAACAGACAACTGCGGTAGCGTGGCCCCGTTATATTTATTTCTCTCCCCTTCCCCGTCCCTTTTCTTTTTCCCTAAAGGACCTAGCTTCCAAAGGAAGTTAGAAGAAGCGCACCTAGACCACAGGGTCCTGTCCCTTAACTCCCCTCCCCCTGCCTAGCATCAATCTATCAAATCAATCCATGGAACTCTCACCCCACATGCTCGGCCACCTATTCCACTTATGCCTCTTCCTCCCTTCCTTGTACCCCGACGTATCAATCTGCAGCGGAGCCATCCACCAGCGAAGACAAGAGGCCTTCAGGCACCGCCCCTGACATATCATACAAGGGAATACTGATCGGTACTCAAGGATCTTATGACCCCCATCCATCTCCCATCAAAGCTCTCGCAGCTCGATCGACTGAGCTGAGATCTCTCCTCCATTGACGATTTTCACCAGTCTTCGAGGTGCAAAGATCGTCCTTCGTTCCTTACTGATTGATCGATCAATCGATCTTCATCTTCACAATGGCCGATTCCGCTGCAGATTTCGCTCGCGAAACATGGTCCTTATACGGTGTTGGTTTGTTTCTCGTGGTGCTGAGATAGTACGTCCGTCCGATTCTATCGTATCATATCCATCTTCGAAATCACTTCATTTTTCTCTCTTTCTTGACAGGGAATCAATAACCAGGCTAACCAAACCCACCACTTCAGCACCGCCAGAATCCGTCGATTCGGCATAAGGCGCCTGCAATTCGATGACTACATGATGTTCAACGGCATCATCTGGTACACACTCATGTGCGTAGCCTTCAACAAAGTCATGTCAGGCGGCGGATCAAACTACATGACCGAGGAAGAGACCGCCGCCCTGACGCCCGAGAGTATCACGGATAGGATTCGCGGCAGCAAATGGGTTTTTGTGACCGAGCATTCGATGTTGCTTGCTATCTGGAGTATGAAAGCTTGCATGTTGCACCTATATGCGAGTATTACGTGAGTGGTTATCTTTCTCTCGATTTCGTAACACATGTCTGGAAAACTCACAGCTGACATGACATGTACGCAGTGAGGGATTGCCACAGAGGAAGTATGTGAACTACGTCGCTATCTACACAGTCATCAGTTTGATTGGATGTGAAATCGCTCTTTTCACGGCTTGTACACCAACACCTCAATACTGGGCCGTGCCACCCTCAAACTGTAAGTAAAGTAACGACGAACTGCCATACTTCCCCCTCCCGCATGCATAGGTATCCTGACCGTTCTTCGCAGCACAATGCGCCACATACCAATTCTTCGAAATCATCCAAGGCAGTCTCAACATCCCAGGAGACATCGCCATGCTCGCAATCGGCATTCCAATCCTAGCCAGCATTCGTCTCCCCATGCAGCAGAAAGCCATCCTGCTCGTCATCTTCGGCATGGGATTCTTCATCATCGTCGCCGCCATCCTGACGAAGATATACTGTCTCGTCCCCGGCCTGATCTCCTACGTGTACATGAACTGGTACTTCCGCGAAGCGTCCGTGGCTGTATACGTTACAAACCTGCCGACGATCTGGCCGCTACTCCGCGAGATCTTCCCGGCTATGCAGACGTGGGGATCGTCCAAAACAAAAGTCACTTCGAACCCTATGACGGGATCGAAGGCGTGGGGTGGGGCTGGAAGTCGTGCGCGCATCAACAGTAGGGATTTCCACATGTCGAGTATGAATAAAGGTGGGATGAGAG
This sequence comes from Leptodontidium sp. 2 PMI_412, assembly GCA_021432625.1. Classification (NCBI taxonomy): domain Eukaryota; kingdom Fungi; phylum Ascomycota; class Leotiomycetes; order Helotiales; family Leptodontidiaceae; genus Leptodontidium; species Leptodontidium sp. 2 PMI_412. The sequence continues at coordinate 112,198 of MU270486.1, forward strand.
CGGAGAGTCAAGAGAGGATCAACGATACGGATTCTGGGGAGAACCAGGATGGGAGAATCGAGATACAGAGGGACGTGACATTTGAGATGAAGACGGAAAGGATTGCGACTGGCGATGAAGAACAGGCGAGGAATGGGTGGAAGAAGAATGATATCAAGACGAGTGTGATAGGTGTAAACTAGATGTTTGGACTGTACGATATTCGGGGTCGGTGGCGGTTTCTAGGTTTTGCGGGTCCGGAAAATGATGTTACGATAGATAGATGACTGCCATAAGATTCTTTGATTCTCATCAATACTAGGAATGATCTTGTTATCCCCTTAAGTGCGATTCAGAACACAGCCTGAAGGGCCCTGTGGTGAAGCCTGTACTGACCATCCGTTTAGCGAGGACCTTGCACTGACAGGGTCAAGATCTGACATCTTAGCGCTCTTGTCCCTGGAGCGATCGTCAGTTTAGTGATTCGCTTCAGGCAGCACAGCCTGAAGAGCTGTGTTTGTCGCATTTAAGGGGATAACTTGTAAACCTTGTGTAGCTCCGCTAAAGACTGCTACCTTACTTCCCTGCCTAATCAATCGGAGGCGTTCTAGAAGCAATGCTTCCCTACCAAAAGGAATTTGTAAAGACATAACCTCTAGCTCTACATCGCAATCAGGCCAAGCAAGGACCAAATTGAAAGTGCGGGGTGGAACGGTTGTCAACTGCCGGTACCTCTCGGGTCGATCCGGCTCAATTGGGTATATCGACGCCCAGGTACCACAACCGTGGCTGAACTGCTCGTGAGAATTGTTTACCTTCATCCTTTCCGGCCACAGGACATGGGAATTTGGGGAATGGAGATACAATTTGTATTTGAGTGTGGGATGCCTACACTTGTAGCACTCATCTCGTTATCGTCCCTGATAGACGTAAAGTTGAGAAGTCGTGAGAAACGTACTGCGATCCAAGTCAACAACCTTGCAACACCTCCACCATGATGACCAAATCAATCTCTCTCCTCCTAACGACTTTGATACCACTCGGATTGTCAATCTCAGTCTTAGCCTGCAATAAAACCCTCCTGCTCGCCGCCTCTGACGCCTACATCAGTTCTCAAACCGCAGGCGCCCTGACCTCCCTCCAACTCTACCTCTCCACAAACTGGACATATGTCGAGAACAACAAAGCCACCGACCCTAAGAAAGGCGTCCTCAGCAAATCTCTCAAAATCGATCATCGCCGTACAAACACCGACTTAGTAGCTTGCGCTACCTACACCGAGATAATCATTACTGATGCGGCGAACCCATATGTGATTGGTACACAGCTACGCCATGATGACATCGATGGAAAGATCACGCTCATCGATTCCATCGCTTCGACGGCCAACTCGTGGATTTTCGATGCCAAGAAGACATTGCAGTATGTGTTGCAGGAGAAGTGGGATGTGATTCCCGAGGGCAAGAGGGATAGTCGCGCAGTGATTCAAGCTGCTGGAGATGCGTATATGGACATGTGGAGCGATGCCTCTGCGCCTGCCAAGGTACCATGGGGTACGCCGTGCGTGAGGTTGGAGGGAAGTGCGTATACCGGAACGGGGAAGCCGGACGATTCGTGCAAGCCGGGGATTCCTTCAAATCATAGTCAGGCAGGCAATACACATCGGCGACATGTGATTGACGAGGCCATGGGATCGGTGAGCATTTTCTGTGTGTGGGAGCACATGATGATGGCGGCTGATAGTCACGAATTCCGCCTCGAAGGGCGAAAGTTGAGATATGTGCATACTATGACTGTATGTGGTGGGAAACCCTGTAAGCTCTGAAAGCGCGAGCCGAAGAATGATCGTAATTAAGAACGCCATTTTTGTATGTAGACCTCAGTGGGGACAACAGAAGCAAGCTACTAAAGTGAATGGCGACGGACTGCACCTTTGAGAGCCCGATGCAAATTATTGAGTAGCAACAGAGAGCCAGTCCTAAATCTGCTTTCAATTCAAGGTGTCGAGGAATGCCAAGACAGAACACAGTTTGTAGGCTCGCGCGGTGTCAGCCACAACTTCCACAATGTCCAACTTCCGTAAAGTCTAACTTCCATTACTTCAAAAGTCAACAGGTCATCCAATGAACCCGGCTGGCATTGATCGTCCAACGTGACTGAGCAATTGTTCGCGATAATCCGTGGGGAGTGATAGCTGAGAAACAGCATTTCTGAGGATCGTTAACTGAACAAGGCTCTGATACTGTGGACTGCAGTAAAGTGACGTACTGCAGTAAAGTGGCGTACTGCTCAGTGGTGGCCAATCTCTATGCCCAGTGTCCGAGGAATGGTGAGAAGAGGTGGAGTTAGAGTTGTCTGAAGCAGCGCTGCTGCTAAGAAGAGCGACAATATCTTCGTGTCCTTGTTCCATGGCGGCTGCGATTGGGTACCTCCATTCAGGCACCACGATACCGCCAGCAGTTTCCGTGACATCCGATATACAGCCATCGGGGCAAATATGCTGCCGACAACATGTCGATGGATGCCGTGAGCTATGAAAAATTGTAACAGCAAAAATGTCACTTGGGCTAACGAAAGCGAGATCCGCTCCCTGGTTGAGAAGATACTCAACTATCTCTTTGTGCCCATAGTAGCATGCCATGTATAAGGGTGTAGGTGTGAGAAAAACGCGAAAACTGCTTCTGTAATCGATGGGATCGTAGATTGGGTCGGAATGGATACATGCCAAGCGTGCAGATCTTGCGTCAGTGTAGGGGGCACAAAAATATTCCGCACCAAGAGCAACAAGAGCTTCGGCAATTCCGAAATCACCCATTGCCGCTGCGATGGTCAGTGGCATACCAAGAGGGGTTGAGCCAAGAGGGCAGCGGTGTTGAAGTAATGTGAGGAGGGATTCCCATTGAGATGACTTGACCGCTGCAATTACAGCCACTGACCCAGTTCGATTGGGCGCTTTGGGGTTGTCCGCACCCCAGTCTAGAAGAACCTTGACTGCATTCTGTAGGCCTGATTTCACTGCTATGATAAGGGCGTCCGCTAAATCATTGGGATCAATTCTAGAGGGAGGAGTACCCCATATATCGAGGAGGCGCTGAAACATTCTAGAACTTCCGTAACCAGAGGCAATGGTGGCCAACTGCAGTAGTGAATCACGAGCTCCAAAGTCCGTGCCGTGCTGCAGAGATGATTCGAGGGCATGTTGGAAATCCGGAGTCACAACGGAACGCAGCGCACTACAGCGGAGCAGTATCCCGATACCATCCTGAAGTCCCAGCTTTGTTGTCAACATTAGCGGGCCGGACAGCTCGGCAGCCGTGATGGTGAACGGAAGGGTGGCTGTGATCATGGAGAGACACTCTAAGGTACCTAACGCCCCGTCCTCGATGGCAGCGTTGACTAGGTGGAGAAAAGTACCAGCATCAGGACACAGTCGCCCAGCTCTATACCCTTTGGATAGAAGATAAAATACGGTGCTATGATCACCTGCCACTGTGGCCCTCTCCAGGGAATTCCGCCACGTGCCGGAGTCGTTCCACAATCGACGCAACTCTTCATCCCCAACAACCTGATCGGCAAGAAAACTTACCGTGTGGACATGAGTGGATGCAGCAGATGCAAGCATAAGAAACTGCACAAAAGCTACATCCAACAATCCTCCGTCAAAATCACAACATTTCAGAGCACGGACATGGTTTCGCCGGCATGCTAACACTGCACGAGACAGCAGCCACATGTCCATATCGCTTGAGGATGGGTAAGGCACGCTCTCGAGCAACACTAAATCATCAAATCTGGATTCGGATATACTACCCTGCTCAACGAAGGAAGACCACGCATCACCAAGAAGCCGAACGGGTTGCATGAATTGATGACTGTGTACTTGACAGATCATCACGATGAGGTAGCCGTGATTTTGTGCTAGTGCCCAGCCAAGCAAAGCTATAGATGCCAATCTAGCAGCTGGGCCGTTGAATGGTCCCCAGGGACGGAATTCGAAAAGTAAAATTTTCGACCAGACCAAAGCTTGGAATAGTCGATTCCGCCTAGCTACATGAGCAGCACTGTCACATAGCGGATCTGGACTCATCTCAAAATCAATGGTATGGGAATGCCAGTGTGCAATGGCGTAGTCCAAGGATACAAAGGATGAGAGATCTTGATTTTTGGCCGGCATTTCAGGAGCATATTTGGCAATGTTGAGCTCGCGAGGTGTTGCCCTTGTACCCCGCCAATTGCTCCAAAGTTGAAAGATGAGTTGGTCTGAGAGATCAGGAGAGACCAGGGATCCGTTGCTTGCAAGCATTCCAAGTGAAGTCATGTCCGTGTATGCGTTGGGCCTGAACTTCGTCACCTGGGTTTCGAAATTGGAGAAGTTGAGATAAGCAATACAGAACTCCCCAGCCATAATATTAGCATCCTGAGAGGTGAAATGAAAGAAGTCGACGGACGAAGCCAGAAGATATTGTTGTACGGTGTAATGAGCAAACTGCACAATCTTTGTGTCTCCGTCGATAATGACGAGGTTGCCACAAGCCCGAATCAGTCGATCGATACTGGTAACAATTTTCTCTCTGCCATTCTTCATCTTCCAGCGTGAAGGCAATGGCCTCTCTCATTTCATCAACAAGAAGAGGCCTCCGGGAGCAAACTATCCACTTAAACATCCTTACGATCATTTCTCGTCTTTCATCACCGGTAATCTTTGCAAGAAGGCGGTTGTACGTTTCCCCAAGACTTTTTGGTAAATTCTCGAGAGTACGCTTAATTCCGTAATCAGATTCGGCCTCGCATAAATCGCAGAGCTGAAATTCGACCCAGAGAAACCTATTTTACTGTCAGCATTAGCCAAGTTAGAGCTGGGTGTCATGCTCACATGCCCTGAGCACCTTTAACGAGCTCATCAACTATAGTATTTTCCAATATAGGATCCTGTATGACTAGAGAGCCTTCTGTTATTCTGCGGTGTGTGGAAGCCCGAACGTACAGCAGAATATCCGAGGTAATCGCCGATGTTGTGATCGATACCCGGGCATACGGAATTGTTGGCTTGATCCAAAGCAGATTTGCCAGATCCTCCCGGCCCGTGATAAAGAGCTTGATGTGATTATTGTCAACATTGGCCAACCGACTCAAACCACGACAGGTTATCTTTTGAGATTTCTCAGTCATCTCATAGAGTCCGTCGATAGACATATATATGGGCTTGAGATAGGTCGATAGGCATTCTTGGAGAATGTTAAGGGCCTGTAAATGATCTGTGAGACGGTTCCCATCGTGCGAAGCTTCCTCTATTACCGTTGCAAGAGGTTCCGGTATGGTATTTATCTTCATCAAGACCTAGCGTGCCAGAGTTCCGAACAAATTTGCCGGGTCCAAAGTCCGCTTGTCAGAGTAGTCACAGTAGTAGTACACTACGTTTTCGGTAGACCCAAGAGAGTCCACAATGCTTGACGATAGTACTGACTTTCCACACCCAGCTTCACTTGTTAGCCGTGCCCATAATTTCGAAAGAATAACGTACGAATGCCGTAGCAGCACATAACTGCGGACTGTGCTGATCCGTACCACAGGTTGTATTGGGCATTCTCAAGTAGCCAAACCCCAGTCCCAACATGTCTCAATGATGTGAGCTTCTGATGCTTGTACTCAAACCCCACGGTCGACAGCTTCGACAGTAATCTCCGCTTTCGTTCGACCGCAAATACAGTCAATTCCTCATCTCGTTTTTCAGCTGCCTCGATCATATGGCAAACCCGAGCCTCCTCTTCCACATTTTTCTTGTGTTCGCGGAAACGCTCAACCGCCTCGTCAAGTTGCCGGTCGAGAGATAAGGGTTTGTAGAGTCTTCGAAGAGTAGATGATTTCTGTTGGCGGATTGTCTTTCAGAATTGGGTGCAGATGATTATGATGTCGAGGTAAGCAGACGATAGTGCTTGGGTAAGCCGTTGATGTTTCTGTCGACTATATATTCGTTCGTAGTCTCCTGGAAATAGTTAGTAGATGCATTTGTGTAAGCAGACCATCCGAGATGCTGCAACAGCTCATCGTCCTCTGCCCAGCGGCCCTCAATAGACTTCAAAGAGCAAACTCACGGAACCTAGGCAGCACATCTCCAATCCTTCCCAGCGTATCCACGAGCCGTTCAAAGAACTTCCCATAACTTCTTGCCAGCACCAGCAACACCCTTATACTCCCCCATATCGGCGAGAGGTACAACGGGGCTATTTGGGCGAAGGTATCTAGAGCCTTGCCATAGCTTTCTATGGCAGAGACCAAGGGTCCTAGTTTTGTAGCCACAGCCCGCACACGGCTTTTCTCTGCATCGTCGCGATTCGAATTGCTGGTGGTGTAGTATAGATTCGCGAGAGTTGCGTTGTTGAAGAGGTCGCGTTCTGAGGAGTCCAAGTCAGATAGAAAGCGGGCTTTGGCCAAAGCCCAAGGATCGTCGCTTCCATCCAGCGCAGCCGAGGCCGAGGTCGAGCCGCCAAGGGTTGTTGACATCTTGGAGCTCGCTTTACTTTGGTCTTCAAATCTTCATCTGACACACATCAAGTTGGTGGCCCGGGATGAAGTCTCATTGATGGGGATGTGTTCATGATTGGAGTCCTGAGTGCGAACAGCCAACATGGCAGAGCCTTGTCGTGGGGGTGTGACTTTACGACCAATCCGCCTTGTGAGGCTGATTCTGGGGCTAATCCCCTCATCAGCAACCATTTTTCATAACAACACCATGAACTTCAGGATATCTCGACTTTCATCACATTTAGAACGCTGTTCTGACCTCTTCGTCCTCTGAGGCTCAATCAACGTTTCATTTTCATCTCGCTAGTGCGACTAGTTATTTCTCCTTCATATTGTCCACACATACTCTCCCATCGCGTCTGCATAAAGACGTACCCGCTGCATCGCAGAATACAGCCGTGTTCCGCGATCTTCTGGAATGTCTCTATCCATATCATATCCATCAAGTGGCTCTGTAAGTTTCCAAGTGCGAGCTTATTCACCCCTGGGCATTGTCAGCAAGGCTATCAAAGACTTGAGATGATGGAGATCCCGAGTAAGCTGCAACGAGGATGCACTCCTAGTGGACAAGGCGTTTGTACCTTAAATTCTTTGAACCTCACCGCTATATCTTCTATTTCGGTCATTGAGAACTTGAAGCAGGTGATCGATGTCTGTTCTTTTTCTTTAGCATGACTTCATACTCCATAACTCCCTGCGTTGGATGGAATATGAGTCCAAGAGTCAAGTACAAATGCGTTGGATTCATTTGAATGCAAAGAGAAAGGGAAAAGTTACCTTTTCGGGCGAAATCCCGACTTCATGTTCCTGGTGGTGCAACCCACTCAAGCGAGTCGGGACTACAACCAATTCTGACAGTGGTACATGACAACCGAATATCACCTCAGCACCAAGCATCTCCTTCCATCCCAGGACAATGGTAAGTGTCAGCCGCTGGTAGAGCTTAGGCGATCTTACAACGCTCATGCACCCACACCCAACAATTCCATTCATGTTCTCAGCACGCTTCAACAACCCAAACACCCTGTCAAGACATATCTTTCACGAGCAAAAATTTCCCCTTTCAGCTACTTTGCCATACCAATCCCCGCTGGTCTTCTCACGTCACTTCAACGTCTCGCCATGGGGTCGGAGTCCACAATATATGATCACGGATCTGGTACCCCAAAAGAAGAAATTCTGCATCACAAGCCTACCCTCCACACGACAAGCCCGAATACCCCTCTACTCCACAATCATTACCAACAACATCCTTACAATCCCAATGATAAATTTCAAACTCAGCGATATAGACCTCCTCATAACCCTCTTCCTACTATGTCCATCACACACCTCTCCCGAAGAAGCAGAAACGAAAGCAGAAGTAGAAGTCATCACATCTGGCACAGAATCAAGCAATATGTCCACACCATCCCCGATTATCCAACACTCTGGGCTCAACACCACGTTCACAGGCTGCCGCCACCATATATCTTCTTCTGAGAATGAGATCTGGCAGTTTCGAGGAATCAAGTATGCGAATATTCCTGGACGATTCAAACAATCAAGTCTCAATACTTCGTTTGAGAAGCAGACGGATTCTACGAGATATGGGTATTTTCCACTGCCTACAAATAAATAACATAGACCCTAACCGATATACAACAGGCCAAAATGTCCACAACCTCCCCAGACAGCCCGTCTGGAAGATACACTCATCGGTCTGCCTGCCTCAATCGCCTCCCATCAACCAGACACGTTCTCCGAATTCCAATGTCTAAACCTCAATATCACCACCCCAACTGGCGCCAAAGCAGGCGATGATCTTCCCGTTCTGGTTTATGTTCACGGCGGCGGGGGCTTCTCAGGTTCAAATTCTGACTGGTGGTGTGATGGCGGAAGTATCGTTAAGAGGAGCGTGGAGATTGGAAAACCAATTATCACGGTTGCTATCAAGTAGGTCATGAAGAATTCGAGATGTCATATTGAGTTTATATGCTGACAAGAATATAGCTACCGTCTCTCAGTATTCGGATACATGGCCTCCGACGAACTCGCTCGACTCAACGGCCCAGACAACGCAGCGAACTTCGGACCACGAGACGTTGTATGTCCCTTTTCCTTTTCCCATTCTTTCCCAACCCAAATTAACAATCCCTAGCACACCGCCCTGACCTGGCTCTCCCAAAACATAACCCCATTTGGCGGCTCACCTACCAACATAACCGCCTCTGGCGAATCTCACGGCTCAGTCCTAATCCACACCCTCCTCCACTGCCACCCACCCGCACCAATCTCACGGGCAATATTACAATCCCAATTCCTCAACACGCCCATCTTCACCACCCCCCTCACACTCTCCTCTTATTCCCCCTTATACCACGCCACCAAAACCGCCCTCAACATCACAACCCTCTCCCAACTCGAAACTGTACCCTATCAAGACCTCCTCACCGCATATACAACCTCCAACCCCCGCAACGGCCTAGGTCACACCCCCGTAATCGACGAAATCTTCCTCCCCTCAAACTTCAGCGACAAATACACATTCACTGGCCCCCTAATCATCGGCACAACCGGCAACGAAAGCACCGTCATCTCATCCGTAGCCTCAAACTTCCCCCTTCTCACACCTAAACCATCCACATCCAACCTCCTCACCACGCTTTCCTCCTCCCTCTCCTCCTTGTCATCCCTAAACAATAACCAAAATGAAAAACTCACCCCCATCCTCTCAACCTACACCCTCGCCTCCTCCACCACCCCATCCCAAACCAGCGCCACCCTCCTCTCCCTAATCGAAGATCTAGCCTGGTACCACGCCGCCGACTCTTTCGCCACACATGCACGCACCAAGGGAATAAAAGTCCACGAATACAGTTTCGAGCAACCGCAACCTTTTGGGGGCGTGTTCAAAGGCGTCCCTACCCATTCGCTGGATCTCGCTTATTTATTTGGACATCCGGAGATTTTTGATGGGATGGTGGATGAGCTGGGGGAGAGGGAGAAGGAGAGGACGATGCAGAGGAGGATGCAGGATTCTTGGATTCGGTTTGTGGGTGGGGAGGGGTGGAGTGATGGATTGGGAGGTGGAGGCGGAGATGAGGATAGGGATGGAGATAGAGAGGGGAGTGGGAAGCAAGTGGTGAGAAGGTTTGGACCAGCTGGGGAGGTGGTTGATGAGGATAAAGAGACGTTTTTGAAACAGTGGAGGAGGAAAGATAAATGGATGACTATTGTAGACGGGTTGAGTGTGGAGGAACAAGAGGTGTTTCTGGGTGTGTGTATCGGCCATCTGGTGGGGTTACTGGGGAATGCACCTCCCTCTGCTGTTATTTGAGGCGCGGAGATAGAGAAGAGAGAAAGTCAACAAAGAAGCGATTTCTTTTCTTTTCTCTTCTCGTTCATTCTTTTTTTTTTTTAATTTCCGCCACGGGACGACATTCTTGCAGATATCATAAATCCAAGACCGTTCTTTGAAAAATGTAATATGAAATTAGAAACGTAAAATCAAAACAGAATCAAGTACAGTATAACAATACCCCCTCCCTCTTTTCTCTTAACAACCTACTAAAGCAAAGCAAATTAGAGTAATAAAAAACACCAACACCGGAAATAGACATCCCCCCCCCCCCCCCCCCCCCCCCCCCCCCCCCTCAACTCCTTCCCAAATCCTTCCAAAAATCCCAAAACCACCCAACTTACCCCAAACCTGCCCTTACTCAAACCACAAGGTACAAGCCAAGCGAG
>MU270487.1:0-121529 GCA_021432625.1 Leptodontidium sp. 2 PMI_412
GAGAGTACGAATCGGCAAAGGAGGGGAGGGAAAAGGTTCTAATAAATAGAATATATCTGGTGTTGCGTTCTTGACGTTCTGTAGTCAAGTGTTGGCTCCTTATATGTGCGAAGGACCAGCGCAGTCATGTGACAAAAGAAATCAGGGGCTGTCCCCACTACAGTAATATGCGGTTAATCTCCCCTACCTAAAAAACTTTATAAAACTCTCACAATAACACCTTTTAAAGCCTTAATACGACTGAGCCTACCTCTCTTCAACACACCTTAACGCACCTCTACGTACCTTCGGCTGCTCTTATTATAGCCTCAGACGCCTTCGCTAGCGCTACATTAATTTAACTCTCTACCGACAAACACTCCTTTCCTCTATAACTAGCTAAGCTCAAAGCTCAAGCTATAACCGTAGGCGCGTGGAGCCAAGTCGACCCCAATAGACCAAATGCTCCGCATACGGCATTAGTTAAGCCAAAGCTCCCTATGTCAATCGACGAGCTAATTAAAGTGGAAAACAAGGTGCGGAGACAAGCTTTAGAAGATTAGGCAGCGGACGTGTTAAAGCAAAAGGGGCCCCGGCTAATACAAACAATTGCTCGATTTACGGACGTGAAGGAAGAACATACCTACTAGTTACGCGAATATTAGGTTTAACACTCTCGCTAGAGTACCTCAAATTCACAGTACTAGGCCTTATAGACGTGGATACGCTAAACAGTCCCTCTTATAATACGAGAGCCACTTTAAGAGTAACTAATTCTTAGTAGTAAGCTCTTGTTACAAAACCTTATACGGGCTCTTTAGCTAAAGTACGCACTAACAGAAGAGGCTATAATAGAACACGTATAAAACCGGTACTTAAAGGTGCTCGCCGTAACAAGGCTAAGCTTAATTAATCCTTTAGAGTAGCTCTTAACTTAGTTTCTGGCTTATTCAAGAGCAAAGGCGAAGCAACTCCTTAAGTTAAAGGGGTTTTAACTAAAAAAGGACTTCTTAGAGGTATTAAAAGTAAAGTTAGCCCCTAAGTGGGCCTCCGAGCAACTCCGGAAAGCTAACGAGGCTAATACAATAGGCGAGCAAACACGGTCTTTAAAAGAGTATACGCGCATTCTTCAAGCACACTTTTACCGTGTAGTCGACTCCAAAACCTCTGTCTCTTCGGTATACGCCACCCTCGGTGGTCAACTAGATGCTCCCTCTACTACTCCTCCAGTTACTCTCTAACCATGCCCTTATATAAAAGCAAACAAGCGGCTCCACTATTAGTCTCCTTCGACTTACTCACGAGTAAAAGTAGCTCTCACAGGCAAGAGCGAAACTCATCCCGCAACGTCTCTCTCTGACGATGAGAAGGTTACTCTTAAACAACGCCTCAAGTTACTAGAGTACGCCAAGCTTCGCGAGAAGCTCTAGACTAAAGGCTGGCTCTCTACAAGTAACCTTTAAGCTCCGGCTCTAAAATACCCTAGTACTGTTTACGTATAAAAGTAGGGTTATATATACCCTAGGGAGCTACTCTCTTCAATTAGCTTCGCAACGCCTTTATTAAAAGGTTACCCTAGAAGTAGTAAACCGCTCGCCACTACTAGACCTAGTACTAAAGAGGTCGCTCCTCCTTTAGGCTACGAGCATTCTTAATACTGAGACGAGTTGCTCTCTCTTAGGTCACACTCTTTTGCCCTTTAACCTTTAAGGGTACGTACTACGTACTACGCATTTGTATAACACTTCTTTTACTAAGCCTTTATAACTCTACCGCATACACACTCTTTTGCCCTCTAGCGCTTTAACTAGCCTCTAGGGGGTACGCACAACGTGTAACTACTCCTTTGTTAAGCTTTATTAGCTCTCTTTTTATATACTAGCTTTCTTAGCTCTCTCTCTTCTTCTTATATTCTTATATTCGAACGTTACTCGTAACTAGGGGGTATGTCGTACAGGCACGGGCCTACGGCACCATGGCTCTACTGACTCAGCAGCCCCTATTTATATATATAGTCAGTTACTCCCTACGAGCCTCCTTTTACAGAATTTAGACAACTTCACTACCCTCTTTGAGAGCACCTACTTCTATACTCCACTTCTGCACCACAATATATTATTAATAACCCCCGCTAAAGGACTAACACTCCCTCCCCTTCTAACCGATCCGTACGTGCTCTTACGGCGGACCTCTAGCCTACCGCCGACTATTACCTCCCTAAGCTAAACCCTACTATTTCTACTATTGAGCCTAATAAGGTTAAGTACCCCTATACCCCTTTTAGCGACTATAAGGGCGAAATTAAATACGACGCTTAAAAGATAAATATAAAGCTCTTTATTTAAAAGTACTTAAGTAACTTCCTTACTAGTAAATCGTAGGTTTATACTTACTTTAAGTATACGAAAGGAGAGGCTAAGACTATTATCTTTTAATAAATAAACCCCGACTTCACTAGAGACTTTAATAGAGCCGCCGACGTCTTAAAGGCCTTAGACTAGCGTTTTTTTAACTATAACCGAGTACAAGCAACTAAGCTTAAGTATAATTAATTACAAATAAGTAATATAACTTATAACGAATTTTATACGAAGTTTATAATATACGCGGCTATTAAAAAAATCTCACTTAACCGCTAGTTCGACGACGTATACGAGAAAGTCTCGAATAAGCTTAAGTATAATATTTAAACTAAGAAGTATAAATTCGCTAGAGATTATATGGCTCTTAATAAGTTTTTAGCCGTCTTAGATCGCGAGTTACGGAATATCGCTGCCGGACGAGCTAATAAACGTATTACTATTACCGCCCGCGAAGCCCCTCGAGTCTCTTTTAATAACACTAATACTAACGACTTGCGCGGTATCTTAAAGAAAGATAACTTACGCTCAGCCTCCTTTACCCCCGCTTCTTACGCGTAGAGACCACCGACTCTAGGACAGTCGCCGGATGTCCGCTAGCGTACGCCCTCTCCTTCGCCCGTCTTGCGCTGACTTGAGTCCCCTGTACCCCCTCTTGCCCCTACGGACGTCTCTTTTAATACCTGTCTCTACTATAATAAGACCGGCTATTAGGCTAGCGACTGTCTTAAGCGCCGTAAAGACTAAGCCCTCGACAAGTCGATTTCTTAGTTAGTCGTTGGCGAAGATTTAGAGATTAACGAGCTATTAAAAAACTCTTAAGCCGTGACAAAAACTCACACTTTAATATAAGCTATAACTTATAAAAAGACTTAGTATTTAATTTCTGTGCTTTTATTAAAAGGCGATAATTCTTAATTAATATTAAACTAAGAAGGAATAGATTCTTTACTAAGACACTTACATATATTAATAATAAAGCTAATATTTTCGGTGTTATTAAAACCTCTTTTATATACTAACTTATTAAGTAATTTAATATTTCCTTTATATCTCTCCCTTAGTTAATTGTCTTAACTAGTTATAATAATAGGAAAGGCAAGCTAATTAACACGGCCGTTTTACTTACCTTGACAATTAACCGCCGGCGAATTAACTTCCCCTTTCTAGTGACTAACTTAAGTAACACTAACGTCCTAATTAGTCGGAAGTTCCTCGAGTATTACGACCTAAAGCAATTATATACAAAAAACTGAAATCGGCTAAAATAGCTATTAGATATACCCGTCTAGCCGTACTTTAATTAGCGAGTCTTCGTCGACATTAACTATTCTAATAAGCTAATTGTCAAGTCTCACTAGCTTAATATAAAACAAAGAGATACCTTTATAAATATAAATAACTACCTCCGGAGGTAAGCTAGAATTACGGCACTTGACGACTCCCTTAAGCTAAAGATCTTTATACGACTTATAGCCAGTGTCTCGCTGACCTGACCTTCGAGCTTCGCTAGAGAGGTTAAAGAGCGCCTACGTATTATAAAAGATTAATTAAATCCTTTGACATTTTGTGATTCGGGATTACTACTTAAGGACAAGAGAGCTTATAGAGCCTCTTTAGCGAATTACTAGCTAAAGTCGCTTACTATAGAGATTTTCCTTATATTAGCAGTAGCGATATCTACGACGTATCTCCGACTTAAGAGAGCTAAGAAGAATAAGGTAAAAACCTTTATAATATTAATATACAAAATTAACTAAGAGCTAACTTGTCGCCGGCAAGAGGCCTTAAACTAATTAAGTGTCGAGCTCGTATTAATAAATAGAGACTTAACCTTAGAGGAGGCCTTAAAGGCTAAGTACACGTAAGACGACGAGCTAGTAAGTAAGAAACTCCCGGTAGAGTACTAAAAGTATACTCTTCTCTTCTCCCGGCGAGCCTCTGACGAGTTACTAGCGTATTGCTAAGGTATAGACTACTAAATCGAGCTTACTAAGGAGAACGACTTGTCTTTTAAACCTCTCCGGCGTATAATTAAAGAATAACTGTCGGAGACTAAGCGGTATATTATTAACAACTTATATAAAGGCTTTATTGAGCCCTTTAGTTTACCTTACGCGGCCTTTATTCTCTTCGCCAAGAAAGCCGATGGCGGTCTCCGGCTATGCGTCGACTACCGGAAGTTAAATGCCCTGTCGAAGAAGGACCTGTACTTAATCCCTCTAATCGACGAGATAATAGTACGTATCTATAAGGCAAAGGTCTTAATAAAGTTTAATATTTAATAGGCTTTCCACTGTATTCGCATATCCCCCGAAAGCGAAAACTATACGACCTTTCACACTTAATATAGCACGTACAAGTATAAGGTCCTTCCCTTTAGCCTTATAAATAGTCTAGCGACTTTCTAGCGTTTTATTAATAATATCTTTATAAAACACCTCGACGACTTCTACGCGGCTTATATAGACGACATTTTTATATACTCGTTAACTCCCGAGGAACATAAGGTCTATGTTAAGAAAGTAATAGTAATATTATAAATATATAGACTCTAGGCTAATATTAAGAAGTCCGAGTTTAGTGTACAAAAGACAAGGTTCTTGGGATTTATTATTAGAGTTAATAGCGTGGAAGTAAACCTAGAGAAAATTAGTGTAATTAAGGACTAGCGATACGCTAATAATATACGGGGTATATAAAGCTATCTTGGCTTTTATAACTTCTACTGCCGGTTTATTAAAAACTATAGTTATATTACACGTCCCCTCACGATACTTACTGTGGTGGGGAAGACTTTAGTAGCTCCTTTGTCACCTGACCGGATAAGCTCTTTCCATATAAAAGAGCTTAACACTTGAAATCAACTCAAGAATTAAGAACGTTTATAAATATTTATTAAATATACTTTTTTCTCTTCCACTCCCTTAAGGTTTTATATTCTTCAAATATACGTTATCTTTAGATTTAATTAATCCGCGATTTCTTACGCCTAGAATCTCTCCTGTACCTTACTATATACTACCTCTTTTATTATATAATTTATTAGGCTTTATCCCTCTCATATATTTTTAGTGACTAACGTAAGGAGTAAGTTTAGTACGAGGAAATAAAACTAGGTAAGTTATACGGAAAGGGCCCTTTATATTAATCACAAGCGTTTAAGGAGAATTAAGAAACGACAACTACTTAAATTAAGGGACTTATTTAGTTAGTAACTCCTCAGCCTTCAAAAGTAAAAACAGTAAATATAGAGGCACAAGTATATAACAGAGAAAGTAAAGAGACACAAGGGAAGTAAGTGAACTTTCATAATACGTAAAGACATCTAAAGTACTAGAAAATCTCTTCTCTCTTAACTCAAGGCTCAGTGCCCGCTATTCTAAAGACTTATACTCTACTATTTCACAATACTTTCTATAATAATACAAGGCCTTATAATATTAAACCGCCAAAGCCTAATATTATAAAGTACCGAGATTATTATATAAGAAGTTAATTAAAGTATTATAAGTCGTACTCTTTAATTCGTTAACTAAAGGCCGAAGTCTTACTTAAAGATTTAGCGGAAGTGTGTTTTAGGCTAGTCTAAAACTAAGCCTTAATTATCTTTTTAGCGTTATTTAATTTCCATTTACCCCCTATTTATTAATTTAAACCCTCTATAATTTCGGCGTATAAGGCCTAAGGCTTAGGCTAAGACCTTACTAAAAGAGCCTATCGTTTAGCCCTTCGCTTAAAGAGGCGAGGCCCTAAATTCTTGTTTCTAGAGGGACGTTTCTTTACTTTCTTTATACAACAATATAACACTTATATACACTAAATCTTTTATTACTTTTATTACTTTTAATTAAACGACTACATATATTCTTTTAAAACCTCAAATCACATTTAACTCATTAATAATGTCCGGCTATAGTAGACCAAATAACGCCAATAATTAAAAAGGGGCTCCCTTTACTAACACCCCGGGACTTACTATTAAAAGTAACTTTAGGACGGTTATAAGCGTTAGGCCTAAAGCTTCTAATAATTCAGGGACCTCTAATAAGGGCTTTACCCCTAATAACAATAACACTTTCTAAGGCTTACTAAATAATAAGAAGGGAAAAGGGAAAAGTAAAGAGAAGGGGTCTAGTAATGTCGGACTTAATAACTCAGCTCCTCTTATTAATACTATTAAACCTGCCACTCTTAACTTAACCGCGGGTATTATTACAAATGATCTTAAGAATATCAAAGTTCACGTTAGTTAACTAATGTTAATCCTTAAATCCCTAAATGCTCTTATTTTTAATAGTATTAACGTTAACACCTACTTTTAGACTCTTAATAGATACTTCGCAAGTTATATAGTTACTAACGACTAAGAGAAAAAGGAATAAGTAATTGACTATACAACCCCTTCTTAAGCGTGGAATATTTAAAAGCTCTCTAGCTTCAAAACTAGAATATACGCTAGCCTTAAGAGGGAAGTAAAATAAGACTATTAGGCCGACGATAGTAAGTATCGTTTATATACGAATACTTACTTAGACTTATTAGAGTAAGATTTTAAGGATGCTTAAATTAACGGCTAACCTTCCCTAGACTAATGCCGGAAGTTCCTTAGGGCCTTTAGAGAAGTAACCCTAAACTACGTCGACCGAGGCAATCTCACTAAGAAGCAAGCGTTAACTTGATTTATACTTACACTCCCCTAAAGCCTTCGGAATAAGGCTATACAAGCTGCCTCTAAGAATAAAGAGTCGTTAAAAGACCTTAAGACGGATACGTTCGACGACATTTATAGCGCTATTAAAGCCTAACTCAATTTAAAACGAGACTTATATGTTATTATAAAGGAGTAAGGCATTATAAACTATTAATAAATATAGGCAAGTCGGCTTAATATCTTTATTAAGACGTGTAATCACTAGAAGGAGAGGGTTTAGCCTACGTTTATAACTATATAAGGCTAGTCGACCTAAGTACTACTATTATAGTACCTAAACTTCTTAGGCTATAAAGATAACGCCTTAAGTAAAGAGATTCGCAAGGCCTTTAAGAGACAAGACAGAGAAACTATAACTAGCTTAAACCTTATATTTCTTCTAACTTTACAAAAGATTACTAGAGACCTTAAGAGTACTATAAACAAAGACCTAAAGAACGTTTATAACGGTCTAAGGCATATAAAGATCCTTATAGTAATAGTTAAGAGAACTATAAACGCTAAATACACGGCCGAGATAAACATCTTACGATTTACTAAAGAAGCTCAAGAGGTAATTAACGTTAGTTATAAGACTAGCTATCCTAACTCTATTACTTATAATAAGAAGGCAAGAGATAATTATAAGTGCCGGTAGTATATAAATCGTTAAGAGCCCGAGATAAGACTTTAAACACGATATAAGTTTATGAATTAATGTTTTGATTATAAGAAGTTTATAAGTCTTAAGGTAATTTATGAAGTAAAAGATAATAGTTATATTTATATAAGACCTTAAGAAGAAAGGAAAAAGTCGTACCTTATACAGTTTCTTACTAATAAGAGACTTAAGCGAGAGTATATCCTTTTTCGTGTATTAAATAACTAGTACTCTCTTAATCTTAAATAAAGAGTACAGGCGGTTAAGGAGTTACTAGTATTATAGTTAGAAGCGGCACTAATAAGAGAGAAGGGAGTAACTTTTATAATTAATTACATTAAATTTATTAATGAGCCCATTGACGCCGGCGAGTCTGTTATCTTATAGTAATAAGACTATTTCAAAGAGTAAATTGTCTAAGTTTAAGCTCTCTTGTCTAATACGAAGGATAACTCTAATTCCGAGGCAATAGTTGCCCTTATTAAGACTAAAGCCTAAAAGAAGGCCCTAATATTTAAGCTATATAAGGGATTTAATAAGTTATAAGACAAAATTAAAGCTTAGGCCTTATATAGCAAACCGAAGGTTCCTTTAGATATTAGAGACGCTATATAGTTTACTAAAGTTATAAATGTGGATAGTCTTAAAGAAGTAAGGAAGACCCCTTAGTAAATCTTAGCCAAGAATAAGTCTAAGATCTCTGACATAGTCTTTAAACCTATTATACTAACCGCATCTAAGGCATTAACTCGGAATACTATAACTAGCTCTTTAGTAAAGAGGCGCACCGCGAAGCCTGAACTAATTATAGTCTCTTCTAGAATCCCTAGACTTATCACGCGATTAACGTCTTCTTAAAACCCCTGTATATAAGAAGTATTAGACCGGAACGGCTATAGGCTTAATAAAGTCCTTAATAAGCTACTGTCTTTATAAGAATTACTTAATAACCTTACGCTAAGGGAGATAATAGTACTTATTAACCCTCCTAGAGCTTTCTGAACGCCCGGCGGTGTAATTAATCGACAAATACAAAGGGAGTATATTATTAACGTTAAAGCTATTACCTTTAAAGACAATTATAGCCTTAATAAGGAAAAGGTTATTATATTATAAAGACTATTACTTAATTCTTTATATACTTTCCTAAAGCTTACGCTATACGCGGATTAATTAAACAAGTACCCCTTAATAAAATAAGACAATATCAAAATAAAGAAGGTCCCTAATTAGCTCCTAGGGAGAACAAAATAAAAAAGAAGGGTCTAAGTATACCCTAAGGTCCTTAAGAATCTCCTTACTTTAAAATTTTAGGCTTATTAATAATAGTTCTAGAATAATGTCTTTATAACACAAGAGTTAATAATTAAAAAGTCAGTAGTATAACTATTACTTAGCGCTATCTTATTATTTAGGCTAGTCTTAGTACTTTTCCTTAGTATACTATTAGTGTACAAAGACTTAGTACTAGAACTTCTTCGCTTAATGCCTTTTATGTCACTTAGAATAATACAGTGAAGTGCTCGATTAACAAGAAACACTAGCTTTTGTGTTAAGATAAAGGCTATAAGTAGCTCCACGGAAATAAGCAACTCGTTTTACTCGCTAGCGCCGAAGGTAGTAGTTATAATGCCTAGCCGCTTTAAGGTTAGCGATGTCAGGGCTATACTTAATATAGGGGCTAAAGTCAATTATATAACTCTTAAAGTAACTAACCTCTTAAAACTGCCGATAATAAGAAGTCAAATAATAGCCTTAAAGATAATTACTAGTGTTAAGTCTCGTTTTGTTAGATTTATTAATAACGTTACTATTATTATAAGTAACTATGTAATTAATAACTAGTTTTATATTATAAATAGCCTTAAAGTTAAGGTTATCTTTAGTTTTCCGTTCTTCTGTAAAGCTAAAGTCACTTTCCGTTACCTAAGAGATTACAACGGAGGCATTATACTCGCTTCTTTATAAGATCAGCGCTTTAGTCTTATTACCACAGTTAGGACTAATAATACTACTAAAGAAGCGAAGGATATTAAGGTATTACGTGGAGAGAATAAAATAAGGCTAATTTACTTTAAAGATTTAAAATCTGAAATTAGTTATAAAGAGGAAGACTTCTCAGGAAATAATTAACTAATTATTACTTAAGCGCTACAGTTAGTACACTTAAATACTTAGACATCCCGACATTGTCGGAATTAAAAGAAGGAGTTTTTAAAAAGAGAGACAGTTAACTTTGTCGTCCTCGCCTTTTACTATAAGACTAAAAACCTGTGAGTCTTAAAGAGATAGTGTATATTAAGTATATAAAGAGAGAATTCTATGTGCTAAAATTAGTAATTAAAGACTTTCCACTTAAGGCACTCCTTAACTCGTACCGAAAAGAACCCTTAGTCTCTGAGCCTTTGTTTAAGGGAGTATTTAACGACGATTCCTTGTCTTTAACCAGCCTAACGTTCGAATAGACTACTAACTATGACGAGCTTTTAATTAAGTCACTGTTTAAAGAAACGCAAAATATAATAGTGCGAGTAAGAACTATATACAAGTTAAAGGCTAAGAAGGTCTTACTCGTTAATTTAACTAACTTAAAAGGCGACCCCCTTAATAGGAGGGAAGACTAATACGAGCGTGCACGAGAACGAGGAACTCCTTAAGATTATATTAAAAAGTATTAAAAACACTTATTATTACGCTTCGTTAATATACCCTAAAATTTAAGACTTACCTTAAAAAGGCTGGCTAAATTAGACGTAAGTAACTTATTATAGCCGAAAGAGAGAGCTTTATTTAACGAAATGATAGTTAATTAAGAAGGAGCTATAACTTTTGACTAGCCTAAGTGTAATAAATTTCATAAAAATATTTCCCCTCCTGTCATTATTAGGACTATTAAACATACGGCTTAGTAAGCTCCTAACTTTCCTTTATTACGGGCACTTGTTCTAGAGGTTACTAAGATAGTGTAAGAGAGACTCGACAAAGGAGTCCTAAAATACTCGGAGGGGCCTTACTGCAACGCTTAATTCTTAATTTAAAAGAAAGAGTTAGGGAAATATAGGCTAATTAACTCGGCTACTATATTAAATACTATTACCCACAGAGATATAAACCTTCCGCTATTTATTAACGAGTTTTCTAAAGAGTTTACTAATTATTATATTATAAGTCTCGTTAACTTATATTCTAGGTACGATTAATAAGTGCTTTATCAGTTTAGTAAGGATATAACTACTTTTTATATTCCTTACATTAAACTAGTCCGAAATACGACACTTTTATAAGGCGCTACTAATTTTGTTACACAATTTGTCCAAACGATTATACACATCTTAAAGAAGTTAGTCCTAGTAGTTATAATGCTATTCTTAGACGATATTAGTGTTAAAGGCCCGTATATAGACTACGACTAAGTTAAAGCCTTACTAGGGATTAAAAAGTTTGTCTTAGAGTATATTAAGAACCTTGACATAACCCTCGAACGCTTAGAGTGTGCTAAAACTACGATTAGGCCTAAGTCATAATTTTGTCTTAATAATATAAATATTATAAAGTACGCCTATAACTCCGAAGGGAGAGAATTATTTATAAGGTACCTCGTTAAAATCAGGAATTAACGGGAACTAGCGAACCTTACTAAAGTCAAAGTATTTTTAAGACTTATTATTTACTTCTGAATTTAAATTAAGAACTTTCGCCTAATCGCTGAACCTTTGTACACACTCTCACGGAAAGGGGTTAAGTTTTATTAGGAACTTAATTTGCAAGGCAAAGTTATAGCTAAACTATAAGACGCTTTATACTTATCCTTAGTCTTATATTAAATAGACTATAGAAAGGGAGCTAGTGAAATTATAATTAGAGTTAACTCTAGCAGAACTGGCTAAGGCGGCTTCCTTAGCTAAAGAGAGCTGACTTTAAATAAAATACGCTTAATAAGGTATAAGAGTAGGTTCTAAAGTAAGACTAAAGCCAAATATAATGTTACTAAAAAAGAGTGTAAGGGTATACTTTATATCTTAAAGAAACTAAAGATTTGGCTTATTAGAGTATACTTCGTTATAAAAACAAATACTAATACACTTATTATATAACTAAACAGAGTAACTCACGATTATCTTAACGTAATATTAACTAAATAGCTCGCTTAAATACGACTCTTTGACTTTAAGGTTCGACACGTCCAAGAAATAACATATATAATAATAAACTAGTTATCCTAGAGACTTAGGCACCCCAAAGATTCCCTAAAAGAAAGTAATATCAACAAAGATTAGATTCTCTTTAAGTTTAAAGCTTACGAGATTTGTCTTATTAGTACTATAAACAAAGAGGAAACCAGTAGTTCGAAATCAGACAACGTATTAACGGACTTAGAACTTTGGAGGCGAAATAAAATTCTTTAAAATATAAAATCTATAGTCTAAAAACTTTATAAAAAAGGGGAACTTACTTTTTCTAGCGGTTCTAAATCCTCTCTTAATAAAGGAGGCCTACTTATTATAATAAGTAAGTACGGAGAACAGTACTAAGAGATAACTTAATACTTAACGACACTTAAGACTCCGAAGTCAATAAATCAGAAATAGTTCTAAGTATTTAAGTGTAAAGTACTAAATTACGGCGTATATAGTCGTAGGATTTAAAGGTTGCTATTAAAAGGGGCTTTAGTTAAGCTCGTTATTAATATAGTAAGAGAGAAAGAGGTAATACTTAAGAGTTATTATAATAACTCAGGCCACAAAGGATAAGAAAGTACGTACTACTGAATCTTTACTTAATACTTCTAGAAAGGCCTATATATAGACTGTATGAATTATATTCGGATATGCTAGGATTACTAACTCTAATTATCTAAACGTTAGGAGGAACCCCTTTACCTAATAGTATTAAATAGCCTAATAAAGAAATAGGCGCTTAATATTATATTTATGTCGACAGAACGCGGAAAGAAGTACTTAGTAATTACTAGGGACGACATAAGCGGTTAAGTTAAGGCAAGGGCCTTCGCTAGTAAAGAGGCTAAAAGAGTAACTAACTTCATTTAGTAAGATATTATTTGCCGGCACGGACTATTTTAGAAGTTTATTATTAATAATAGAACTGAGAATATAAGAGAAGTTATAGACTTACTTAATAAAATAAAAGTCAACTAAATCTAAATCTTAGTATATAACGCTAAAGTAAACGGGATAATTAAGAGGGGACATAGCCCGATTAAGAATGCGCTTTCTAAAATAAGCGGACGCTGGCTTGACAACCTTCTAGTAGTATTATTTATAAACTATACTATAATACATCGCCTAACGGGGTATACTCTTTTTTATATAGTTTATAAGAGAGAAGCTATTTTGCCTATTAAGACAATAAACCTGACCTAGAGATTATTATTTACTGAAGAAATTAGAGACCGCTTTAAGCTCCTAGAGCTCCGCGCTCTCTAGTTTTAAATGCGGCAGGAATATATTAACGAAGTTATACTTATAAAGACCTGTCGCCGTTAAGAAAGTAGAGAAGTATTTGATTTAAAATATAATATTTATAAACGGCTATTTGTTAAGGGAGACTTAGTCTTATGTTAGGATTTTATTAGAGAGAGAGATATGTCCACTAACTGTGCTCTCGATTTTAGATAGCTTAGACCTTACGAGATTTATAAAGCCTATGCGGAAAAGGGGTACTATAAACTTAAAGAGCTAGGTCTAAATAGCCTCCGACTTTGCCGGACTTTTACTAAGAACAAGCTTAAGCTCTTTTATAAGAGGCACGACTTTATTTATAATAACAACGACGATAATAAACAACTTAATAAAGAATTAAACGACAACTTCACGCTTAACTATAAACTTAATATTAATATGCACGACCTTAGCGACCCCGAGTTCTTAGAGAACCCTAAGATTCTGATGATATAGCGTGTTTAAGATAATAAGATAGTAATTAAAGTCCCTGAGTTATCTTAATAATAATATAATAAGTATTAAGTAATATTTAACTTAAAATAAATATACTTTAGTATTAGGGAATTAATATAAAGACGCACCTCTAATATTTAAAGAGGGGGACGACATATTATCGCATATTAAAATGATTACTAAGACAACTTTATATTACTAAAAACCACAATTTAAGACACCTTAGCACTACAACAAACACGAAAAAGAGCCTATATAGCCCTAAGTAAGTCAAAGAGAATATTAGCCCCGCGCTATAAAAACACTAATCTCTTAGAGTAAAGCTCAATAAGAAACTAGCGCCCTTATAAACTACCTGCCGTATATAAATATATAACAGGTTTAAAACGAGACTATTATTATTAAGCTAACGATATTTTAAGCGGTAAAAAGTAACTTCGTTTAAATAAGCTAGTTATTAGGCTTAATCTGTAGGACTAAATTCTAAAACAGCAAGTTAAACCTGTGGCCTAGGCCAGAAATTCGAGTCTAACGTACTAGATACCCTAAAGAATATAAACGCAATATACCTAGGCGCTAACTCTTAGTAATTAATAAAAAGAAAGGAAATAATAAAGTAAGTCTATTATTCTTAAGGACAAAGCTAACACTTATAAAGCCATTAACCCTAATATAGCGCACAGTGATTTATAAAGGACAACACTAAGAGTACTATTAATAAACTAGCCTTAAACCGGTAAGTAGATTACACGATTTATATAAGGTAAGTAAAAGTCTAAGAAATCTCTTAATAAAGAGCTAATAACACGCTCAGAATTAAAGCCGTGTTCTCTAAAACCTTAAGTTAATAACTATAATATAATTAACCTTACCTCACGTATTAAAGATTTGAGCATATTATTAGCCGACGACCCTTAACTAGTGAACCTTTCAAGGATTAAGTATTAGTTGATTACTCCTAATTAGCTCTATTTAAAGTCTCTCGTCTATTAGGTTAAGGCCCCTTTTATATATACGTCAATACCTCCTAGCCCCTTCCTATCGAAAAGTCTAAAAAAGTAAAGACTTCTCTTGCCGTTTACTAGTATTAATAAACAAAAGGTAATATACTTCGCACTTAAAGTATTAGTAAGAGACTACAAGTTATAAATAACTTTTAAGTACAGTATAATAGTCTTAAGACCACGACAAACTTATAAGTAAGTGTGCCGCCATTCTAGGCTTGTATTAATATCACTAAAGTAATGAAGACTTTATACCCTCGACCTCTAGTCAAGTTTAGTAATAAGTATTAACAACTAATTAAGGCTAAAGGTACAACTTTAAGTATTCTTATAGATGTTTCGTTATTACTTATTATATTATTCTAAGAGGTATCGTTAAGTAGAACGGACAAGGACAAAGCCAATAACTTATAGAGTAACTAGTTAAGAGTTAAGTCTAGCTTCGACTTTAAGATTAATAATAAGTTCTTTAACCTTTATTAAAGAACTAAAGTAATTAAGAGACCTTAACTATAACTAAACTACTATTCCGAGAAGATCTCTAATTAACGGGACCCTATAGTATACTATCTTATACTTAATTACTATTAGCCTAATAATACTTAAGTTAATTAGACTCTTTTATTTATCCCTAGAAAGCTCAGTTGTTTTAAAGACCTTCTATTAGCTTTAACAACAAGAGGCGACTTACTTTTATAGAAAGAAGGGGCCATTTCTATTATACTAAGAACTAAGAACTTATTGTAGCCTCTTAACCTTACTCGGCGCATTACGACTGTTAGTTTGCTTATTCCTCCCGGCTTTCTACTATAAACCTTCGAAATTGGCGGATTTAGCCTCTACCTTATTTAACTAACTAATTAATAAGAAACTGGCGGAATAATGCCACTTATCTTTAGTAATGTGACTTATATAAGTATAATAAGAGCGTATCTATAAAAGGACCTAAAAACTACTTAGTAACTTATTACTAAGGGAAGATTAGTATAACGCGACACGCACGTTTTTAGCTTAAGGGGTAGAGTTTAATGTGAGTAGTCACACGAGGTGGCCTTAATTCCTATTAGTTTACGAACTTAAAAAAGACAAATGATATCGTTTCTTTAACTTATAAAGAGAATATAAGTACTAGCGCTATAAAGAGGTTAGATAGTTTAATACTTAGTTAAATAACGTTAAAGTAAAGTCTTAGAGTTTACTTTAGTTACTTCTTAAAAACACAAGTTAAGGATTAAAGACTGTGGCAGTACCTTAAATCACTGTAAGAAAGGTGTTAATATAATTTATAAATGGCTAATTAAGTATAAGAGGAAGAAATAAGAATATAACTCACGAAATTAAGACGCGTTAAGACCTTTATAATATTAACTTTTAGTATTAAAGCTAAGAGCGCTTAAGTTAAGACAGAGTGAACTAATCTTAGTAACACCTCTAAAGTAGCTGACAATAAAGGACTCTTTTTAAAGGTCTACAAGGAGTTAGTAAAACTTAGATAATATTATAAAAGGTTAACTTACTATATTAAAGTGACTTAACTTTATACTAAAGTTGTTATTTAGAGATTAAAGTGCGGAAAAGTTAAGTGGAGACTATACATAAGTTAATACAGGTGTTATAAAAGCAAGTTACTGTCTAGTAAGAAGAGAGTAAGCAAGCAAGGAAAGCTCTCTACTACGTCACCTCTACGACTAGGCAACAGCGAAGTTAAAGGTGTTAAACTTTAATAACACTAAAGTTAATAGTAAAGGCCAAGGTTATTGCCCTAAAGGTACTAAATAGTAAAGAATTAGCGGCGGAGAGACCTCTAAGGATACCTAGAGTTATAGTAGCTAAAGTTATCGTTAAATAAAAGGAAATCTTACCTTAGTAGTGTAAGAAAAGTAATAGTGAAGTCGATCTTGACATAAGCGTGGCGGGGAAGTTTACTTTCTTAAGAGAATTAAAGTGAGAGAAGGTGTAAGAGATATTATTTGATTAGTAAGAGAAGAAGTAAAGAAGTTAAAGCATATTAAGGTACTCTATAAAAGGAATAGTGTTAAGGAGAGGTTATTATATTTAGAAAGTTAAAGTTAGAAAGTTGGTAGGGGAGAGTCAACCTTATAAAAGTAGGCTAGCGGCGCTAAGCGAGGCGATTGTTTACTTTCAAAAGTAATAAGTCAACTATTACGGGACTTCTTCTTTACTAAGCTTCCTGCTAATAACGTTAATTTATAGAGCTTTTAATTAATAAAGTGTTTCTTTTATATTAAGCCGCTCGAGGGCGAGTATAATTCTTAAAGAGGGGGACAAATGTAGTAGGGAAGACTCTAGTAGCTCCTTTGTCACCTGACTAAATAAGCTCTTTCTATATAAAAGAGCTTAACACTTGAAATTAACTTAAGAACTAAGAACGTTTATAGATATTTATTAAATATACTTTTTTCTCCTCCACTCCCTTAAGGTTTTATATTCTTTAAATATACGTTATCTTTAGATTTAATTAATCCGCGATTTCTTACGCCTAGAATCTCTCCCGTACCTCACTATATGCTACCTCTCTTGTTATGTAGTTTATTAGGCTTTATCCCTCCCACATTACTAAAAAGGACGTTCCCTTTGTCTTCGACAACGCCTATAAAAACGCCTAGGAGACTCTTTAGGAAGCCCTCTAATTTACGCCAGTTCTTTACTACTACGACCTTATTAAGTAAACGCGGCTAAAGACTAATTCCTCGGATAAAGTCGTCGCTAGGGTTTTATTTTAACTTTAAGAAGACGACACTTTTTACCCTGTGGGATACTTCTCGAAGACTATAACGGACCCCGAGCTTAATTACCCGATTTACGACAAAGAAATACTAGCGATTTTCCGGTTATTTAAATAATATTACCTAGAGCTCTTAAGTACCTAGAAAAATATCCTTGTTTACATAGACTATTAAGCCCTAGAGTACTTTATAACTATTAAGGACCTTACGGCTAAGTAGGCTCGATAGGCTGAGTTCTTTGCAGATTTTTACTTTACGATTATATATTATATCGAGACAACTAATACGTTAGCTAATACCCTGTCTCGTTAGGATTAAGACTTTACGGCTATAGAGGCACGTAAGCGGGCTATCCGCAATTAATAGTTAATTTCGACGGACAAAATTAACCCACGAGTCGCTGGCGACCTTTAACTCTCCGCCGTCGATTCGATAGACGCCTATATTGAAGTCGTAGAGACAATACCCCTAACACCTATAGAGGCTATAATCCCGGATTACGATGCCGAGCCACGTGACGAGCTAGAGCTAGAACCCGAGCTTAGTACAGGAGTGTTAGTCGACCCGGAGACCCTTACTGTAGAGGAGCTAGACCTTAACTCTATAGTAGCCTATAATATCGCGGAATACGACGTTATTGACTAAGTGCTCCTAACTAATAAGACTTTGCCTTCGCTAGAGCCTCTCCGACAAAAAGCTAGGGAATAGTTACTAGATTACGAACTAGCTAACGACAAGTTACTCTTTTAAGGCCGCCTAAAAGTGCCCTTAAAACCGCTGGAGCTTCGCACGACGCTTATTCGCTATATATATTCTTAGCCTTTGGTAGTACACGCGGGGATCGGAAAGATAAAGGTATTACTAAGTCGTAAATACTATTAGAATGGCCTTATTACGGATATAACTTAATACGTGGCGAACTGTAGCTGTTCTCGACAAAAGGCCCGTAGGGATAAGACTCTTAGTTTCTTATACCCCCTATTAATCCCTGCTCGGCCGTACTAACACCTCATAATAGACTTTACGAAGCTATTATTAAATAAGCACGGCTATAACTTCGCTATAGTTATTGTCGATTGCCTGTCTAAGAAGCCGGTCTTAATACCTTATAATAATATAATTACTACGAAAGGCATAGCTATTCTCTTCCTTATTTATTAGACCCGACACTTCGGTATGCCGGATTTTATTGTCTTAGACCGAGGACCTTAGTTTGTCTCCTCTTTTTAGAAGGAGTATTGTCGTATCCTCGAGACTAAAGTAAAGCTAACGACGGCGTATAACCCGAACGTCGACGGCTAAATAAAGATAACGAACTAATATATTAAGTAGCGGCTCTGTCCCTTTTACTATTACTACTAAGACAATTAGAGCGACTTCTTATTAATTATAAATATTGCTTAACTAACGTTACCGCACGAGTCCTTAGGCCGCCTGTCTCCTTTTTAGCTACTTAACGGCGTTAAGCCAAGGACTTCCTAGGATTTAGTTAACCTAGAACCTCCGGCTACGACAATAGAAAAACTTAATTACAAGGAGGCTCTATAAGTAGTATTACGAATAAAGGAGGTTATAAAAGTCGTATAGTCGTCCTTAAAGGATTAACAAAAGAAAATAGAACGACTGGCGAATCATGGGCGACGCGCCGTTGACTAGGACGTTAGCGACTTAATACTAGTCGACACTCGGAACTAGAACGTCGACCGATTATTAAAGAAGCTGTTTAATAAGTAATACGGCCTTATCAAGGTAATTGCTAAAGAAGGAGAGAGTTAGAGAGTGGAGCTCCTAGATGACTAGTTAATTTACCCCGTCTTCTACTCACACTCGCTCCGCAAGTACGTCAATAACCCCCTGCCGGGACAAGCTAAAGCCACGCCGGCACTTATTTAGCTATTGCCTAAGTAGGATAAGTAGGAAATTAAAGGCATCCTTGGCTCTAAGGTTATGCGGAATAAGCTATTTTACTATATTAAGTGGCTAAGCGCTAACGAAGACCTAAAGTAGTACTTATACTTAGACGCTATAATAGCTCTGTATATAATTAAGAGGTTTTACCTTGAGTATCCTAATGCCAAAGGCCTGCTAAGAGCTCTTCTAAAGTGGCTAGAGGCTTATAACGCTAATATTAACGACTATAACGACTTAAAAAACGATACGGTTATAGTTATAATTGCGCGGACGTAGTTTTTTAAGAGGGGGGGGGTAATGTTACGACCTACGATGCGCCTTGTATTTTAACTAACATAGGCTCGTAATATCGCTGGTTATGTGATAGCGCTAAGCCTAATAGGGAAGACTCAGTGGCGAGCATGCGACATGTGAATGTAAAGGGCCCCCGACTACGCTAGGCCCTATTAGGAGGGTCCTTCGTGTATTTATACTCGAGCTCTCCCTTACGGAGAGCTTTCCTTTCCTCCTTGTCTTTTCTTCTCGATTCTGAGCGTAGCTAGAGGCCTAAATACAAAGCTAGAGTCAACTCGCCGTATCAACCTCTTGCCAGCCGTAACAAAATCAAGTGATTTAAGTGAGGAGGTGTAAGTGAAGAGTAAACAAGTGTTCTAAAGAAGAGAGGGTTTTTTTTTAGGCGAAATCGATAAGATATATCCGAAGTTATTAGCTAAGTAACGTAATATACTAAACTTAAAATATATATTTTATATAAAAATTACTACTTTAATAAAACCTTAAATTTGTTAATTATAATAAATTATAATAAGCCTTATGTTTTTTTATAACAAAATTACATAAGAGAATTTAAAAGTTATAATTTAAATTCTAAAGTTATTTACTTTACAGTTTTTTATAATATTATTAATATTTTTTTTACTTATTTTTTATAATTAAATTCTAACTTTAATTTAGAGTTATAAGTGCGCTTAAGAAATAAATATAAAATTATTAGTAAAATTAAAAAGTAGATTTAAATAAAATTTAAAATATTAAAGTATTTATATATTAAAATAAGAAAATAAAATTTATCTTATTAGTATATAGTATAATAGTAATATATTGAGTATTCTTAATACTTCTTTATCTTTGGTTTAATTCCAAATATAACTCTTAGTAAAAATAACTTCATTGCTTATTAAAAGGATTAATAAAAAGTCTTATTAAAAGAGTTAATAAAAAGTGTTAGGATTTTTACCCTTTTTTTCCTCCCGAAGCCTTACCGTCGTTTAATTACTTTTTGAATTCGAATATTAATAATAATTATAACTTTAATTAAAAGTTATAAGTGTATTTAAAAACGTAATATAAAGTTATTAATAAAATAAAAAATTTAAATAATTATAAGGTTTTACTTATTAAAGAATTAATAAAAAAACTCCTGTTTTTAGTATTAAAACCTTATAACGATTTTATATTCTAATAAAATCTAATAACTTATAATATTAAGTTTATTTAAAAAATTAAAAATTAAAAATTACGTATTTAATAATATTATTAAAATATTAAAGTAATATTTTAAAAACCTCGTTTAATTTAATAATAAAAAAATTAAATTTTTAATACTTATAGCTAGAATCGAACTAGCACAGTAAAGGAGCAGATGACATCTGCCTTAACGTGTTACTATTACACTATATAAGTTAAATTGTTAGAATAAATATTTTTATTTAGTTATATATAATTATTAAAAAAAATCTTAAAAATAAATATATATTAAAATTATTTTTTTACTTTCTTATTTATAATTTAAATTTAATTATTTTTTAACTAAATTATAAAACGTATTAAGTTATAAAATTATATATAAGAAACTAATATAATATTATTAATTAATTTTAAAGATTTACTTTTATATTTTAAATTTTATAAAATTTAAAAAGAATTTAAGTATACTTATAATTAAATAAGAAAATAATATTTATCTTATAAGTTATATAGTGTAGTAGTAACACATCGAATATTTATTATAAATATTTCTTTATCTTTAGTTCAATTCTAAATATAACTATTAGTAGGAGTACGAGTAGCCTTTAGGTTACTAGTACTCCCACTTTTTTTTTACTTTTTTTTTTTTACTTTTCTTTTCGCTTAATCTTTAATACTTTATTTTTAATTTATTATTTTTTTATTAAACCTTAAAAAAATTATACTTATACTTTAATAAGATTATATATTATAATAGCTTTTATAAGTCTAAATAAAATAAAAAAGTTACGTTATTATAAGTATTTACTTACTAAAACACTTATTACGACTTTACTTAATTATAAGATATTTTTTAACTTTTTATTATATAAGCCGATTTTTATAATTTTTTAATAAAACTACTCGCTTTAATAGCCTTTATAAGTGTACTTAAGAAACTTATATAAAATTATTAATAAAATAAAAAATCAAACTATTATAAGCATTTACTTACTAAGACACGTACTCTAACTTTACTTAACCCTAAAACATTTTCTAACTTTTTATTACATAATCCGATTTTTATAATTCTTTAATATAATTACTCGTCTTAATAGCCTTTATAAGTGTACCTAAGAAACTTATATAAAATTATTAACTTAATCAAAATCGGGCGCAGGTCCTTATTTTTAACGCCAAGGCGCTTGCGGCAACCCCCTGTTTTCGACGCCAAGGCCTTAGAGCGACCCTGCTCCACGGCAAAATCTCAAGGCTTATAATATTAGGGATTAGATGGGGGATAATATGAACTACATAATCTAGATCTTACACTTGGCCCGTACACAAAAGCATGTTTACTTCATATGGTTTAATAATAAGGGGAGTATAAAGGATAAAAATAATAGAATTATTACTAAAGAGAGTAAACGAGAGGGATAAGTCTTAGGAGATACTTACTGTTATTTAAAGAATTATTAAATAGTTAAATAGTTAAATAGTTACCTTAAGAATAAGAGAGGGTTAAATTAAACTTAATTATAATAACTTATAGACGTAAATAAAAAGATATGTTTTTAGCCCCGATTCCCTTGTTAGGTTTAAGGCTCGGGAATGAAAGTCTTAGCGCAGACGCTAACGTAGGTCTTATATATATACGCGATTGGCCGCCCCCCCCCCCCCCCCCCTCCCCACCGCATAGAATTCCATTAGACAGAAATATCTGAAAATCCCTAATCGGCTCCTGTAGATAAAAATCTGAATAGTTAATAACTAAGGCTCTTTTAGATTTTTATTTATAAGTATACTTCTCCTTTAACCCCCGTAGTGTTTTCTTATACGGCGACATAGGCAATTGAGAAGTTGTAGGACTACTAGTCAGTGGGACGTGTCATAAATAGTAAGTACTCGTAAGATTTAATTAATAAAGGGGAAATTGCGCGGGATAAAAAGAGTAAAGGATTTAGGCGAAGTTACTAGTCTAGATTTTTATTTGTACTAAGTCATCTAAGACCGTGGTATTAGGGCGGACATGTGTCACTGGCTAAGGGAGGTATGTAGTAAAGATGAGGAGCTTAGTTAGGGAACGTGAAGGCTTCCGCGATGTGATAATATAATAAGGAAGAAGGAATTAATTTTAATAATAGATTTTATTAAGAAAAAGAATGTCATAGTATTAATAAGTAAAGTATAACAAGTTTAAATTATTTAGGGATAAGGGCTTTTACTTAGGGCCAGCCTCTAATATATATTATAAAGGGCTAAGGACGTGAGTGTAGTAAAAACACGACAACTTACATTTGTATATTATAACACAAAAATACGTAAAAGCTACATCTTTAAATCGTAAAGGGAACTTTAGATTCATAGAAATAATAGTAATCGTAAATAATATCTTGTGGTTATGCCTTAACCGACGAGTGTTATTCTACTTAAAGTGCCACATTAGTATTAACCTTAAGTAGTAACGTCGACACTTATTAGACAAATATAAGGACATCTTAATCGAGCGGCGTAATAGGCTAAAAGTAGACGTTCGTGGGATCAGTGTAATTATACTAACAAATAAGGAAGTATTGTGGTGGGGACAGCCCCTGATTTCTTTTGTCACATGACTGCGCTAGTCCTTCGCATATATAAGGAGCCAACACTTGACTACAGAACGTCAAGAACGCAACACCAGATATATTCTATTTATTAGAACTCTTTTCCCTCCCCTCCTTCGCCGATTCGTACTCTCTAAATATGTGATATCTTTAGATTTAATTGATCTGTTATTTACAGAGCCTAGAATCTCCTCCGGTGGCTCGCTACATGCTACCCTCTTGTTGTGTGGATTGGGGTTCGTCCCTCCCACAGTATAAGTAGAGGCCGGCCTAGAATAAAGAATAGTTCTTTACTTATAAGTGACACGAGGAGTAAAATACTCTATAATAAGCTGCCAATAGGCAATAGGGAGTGACTCGGGATTTAAGGCCTATATAAAGGAGGCCTATGCTATAGAGAAAGGCTTAGTAGCCATCTCGACGGGGCTATAATTAATGTTTAATAGCCTTATTATATACTTTATAGTAAATAATAAGGGAACGGGAGGCAGAGGGGTTGACCCCGAGAAGGATATACTAGCGGGCGTGGTAGCGTAGTATTAGCGGGAGCGGCAACTAGCGGCGAAGATAGTCCTATCGAACGTTAATAAGAGGTATATAATAAAATGGGATCGGAAGACAGGGTAGGCGAAGTTTCACGAGGGTCGAGACATTAGAAATATCATTAGACTAGCCAGGATTACTCACCTAAAGGACTTGGAGATTATAGGACGCACAGGGCGAGCGGTGTAACACTTACTTAAACAAATCTATTAATAATTTCACAAACTCGGCGGCTATACGAGGCAAATCTTCTATAACATCGACAATAACTTAAGCGACAAGCTAATAAATACGGTAGCGGACAAGACCTTAGCAGTATATATCAAGACGTAATAACGGCTTATTATATTCCTGCTTCGAGTAATAAAGCGAGGGGACGAGATCGAGTTAGCCTTAAGCAAGGATTAATAAGCGTTATTAAAGAGGCTATTAAGGGCTAAAGATAATATAGAAGTAAAGGTAAACACGGAGGAGGTCTTATTAGAGTTAAGTGTAGCGTTAATTAACTAGCTAGTAATAAAGAGCGTATTCGCGTCGCTAGTGATATACTAAATGTTAGTAAATAGTTATTATGTGCTAAAGGGATAATAAAAGACGGCCGTCGAGTTCCGGCATATACTCTCGCTATTAACGTACTGTGTACGGCTTTAGTCTATAGTATCGTGGGCCCGTTAAGATCTAACTATAGAGACAATTACGGCCGAGTAGTACTATTAGCGATATATTCACAAGGACTCTTATACTATATTTAATTATGTGTAGTAGCTCCGGAACTATGTTAAAGCGGCTAAAGGGGATTAGTACGGCAATCCCGTTATTATGTAGGCAGAGGATTCGAAATCACTGTAGTATAAAGGGGACGACGTAAAGGTAAATATAATAAGAGAAGGGTTAATAGATCTAGTCGAGGACTTAAAATAAGAGCTATTGTCTAAGCTAGTATTCTGTAATGCTTCGTTCTTAAAAGACTACTCACCGAGTAGATTCCGGGATAATCTATTATAAAGTAAGAGAAGAGAGTACTTTCTAAATATATAATATAAGGGGAAATATTCTAACACGACAGAGAAGTAAAAGGTGGTTCGAGAAGCCGCCGAGGGACATCTACTAAAAAAGGTAGTCGTCAAGGAGATACGTTTAATAATAGAAGGGCATTAGAATATGTAATATAAGTGCCTAAAGACTCGTGAGAAGAGAGGAAGTATTAATAAGAATAGCGGCTAAAAGGTCTTAGGTTAATAAGTACACGGCTCGCTTACGACAACTAATAATAGTTATATACTTAAGTGGAGGGCTAATAGTAAGGATGCCTAAGCTACTTATAATGTAATAGGCAAACGACTAGACAGGGCATCGAAGTATTATATTCGTGAAGAATCTAGTAATACTTATTAATACTTATAATAAAGTTGACGCCTTAAAAGAGACCCCGACAGTTATTACGAGATTTCTCCTAGAGTAAGTGAGTCGAATCGTAATAATATAAATCTTAAGCGTGATCTTATTTTAAGTGGTAATTTAAGTAATAATAGAGGAGGAAGACTACATCCCCTTCTCGAGTTTCCTGCTCTAGGACAAGGGTAAGGTGTGGACGCCGACCGACGTAACAACAATATTAAAGGCCGAATTAAAGGCTCGAATAGGGGTAAAATTATATAAATAGGCTTAAAGGCAGGTCATAATCGCGTTAAATAAATAATTTATACGAAAAGGGGATATAATAGGGGTCGACGCGTATATCTTATAGTCGGGCCACGGCGAAGAAATAAAAGAACATTATTACGGACTCTAAATAAATAGTTTAACTAGTTTGAGTTCGGAGATAATTAATATATTTCGTAGGGTATCGAGACGCTAGTATACCTTTTAGGGATTTAAATAAGAAGATATGGACATTAAGGATTCGCCAGCCGTATATAAGTCACTCTCGGCATCTTCGATAGTCTATAATAGTTCTATAAATATCGTAAAGATTAAGATGGCGCTATAAAAGGTACTAGGGGAGTTAAACTTGTCGCCTTTATAAATTAAAACTTAAAAAGAGTTATAACTTATAAAAGATTTATAATAGATTTTTATTTATAATAACTAATTTAATACAGTAATTATTCGTCATAAGTTACAAGAGTTATATAACTCGATTAAATTCAGAACTACAGTATAATAAGAGGTCGTAAAAGTAATTATAAGGACAAAGAAGAATGTCATATAAGTAACCTTAATAGGAGCTAAAAAGACGCTCACGTATATAATCTTAACGAACTTAAGTAAAAGAAAGGTAACCTTAGTATTTATACTATACACGGCATTACGGGAACAAGCTAGGGTACATTGTAAAAGCCTAGGGATCTCGGTAAATATACTAACGTCTCGAACAACGCCTAATATAAGTGTAGTGTTTACTATGCCGGAGGTTATAGAGGAGGATCATTTTCGAGGATAGATTAAAATAATAATAGAGACACAAAAATTAAAGAGGGTAGTCTTTAACGAGTGTTATTACTTAGTAATAAATACAAATTAAAGGCTAACTTAGAAGATAGTAGCTAATTTATTTAATAAGATAAGCGGCGTTTTAAGAGTACGAGTAATATAAAAGGTCTTCTTATTAGTGACGTTATCGAGGGATATACAAAGGGACTTATATAGGCAAGTGAGTATAGAGGCTTACGAAGTAAAGGAGGTGATAGAGGAAATAGTAAAGAAGAACTTGTGACATTAAGTTTAAAGAGTAAGGGGGAATCGAGTGTACGAGACGGAGGTAGAGAGGATTTAGACACAGGCAGGCCTAGTAGCGAGGATATTAGTATATGTGATGACTAAGGCGGTAGGGGAAAGGTTATTACAAGCGATAGGAGTGGGTTTTTTTTATAAGGGCTTATTATTAAGTAAAAAGGATAAGTTAGTAATAAGGTTTTAAATAAGTAAGAAGTAAATAATAATCGCGATAACAGCGGTTAAAGAAGGGATAAACTTAAGAGTAATAGAAATAATACACGTTAAGGGGTATTATAAGATTCTAGATTATTATTAATAAGTAAGGCGAGCGGGACAGAATAAGGAAGTTATAGATTCTATTATCGTAATTTCGGACGACAATTAAGACTAACTAAAGGATAATTAGAGGCCGAAAGCTAGAGGGATATAAGAGTTAATTAGAACGAATAAGTATAAGTAATAAATTCTAATAGCGTTTATAAATAGCAAGTTAAGGAGATACAGTAAGGCGGACACGGCGTGCGATAATTATAATAATTAAACAATAGATACACAAACATTAGACTTATTAACGCCTAAAGCTAAAAGGCCGCGATTAAAAACGGAGGCTCCTAAGGATATAGCCTAAGTATTTAAATAAAATAGTAACTCGTTAAGATCTATTATATCCGTAGTTATAACGTCGCTAACTAAACGAAAAAGAAGGTACGGCATATTAAGCGAAGATATAATATCGCCGACGTAGTGAATATAAAGCCTTATGTCAATAGAGATTCAGTTTAGAAGAGGAAGTGTAATATAAACGTCTTCTTCTTTTAAAATTAATATAATAACCTCGGACTTATTATATATAAAACTACAATTATTACAAGTCTTTATTACTCTATTATAAATTCCTGAGACACTAGAGTATATATCTAAAGGAAGTTCGATAGGTTCGAGTTTAAAGAAGAGGAAAAGTTCGGCTCTAAAGTAAGTTAATCCGTGGGGTAGAAAAAACAAAGGAGGTAATAAGAGAAAGTAAATAGATTCGTCGAGTAAGATTGAGCTTACTAGAGAAACGAGTGAAGTAAATAAAGTGTTCTTATAAATAAATAATCGAGCTTATAAATATTTAAGAGTTTGTGTTTAGTACGGTTCGAGTAATAAAATAGATAATAGATTTATTATTTACTATAGTTATTAAGAAGATCCTTATAGAAAGGATAAAAGCAGTAGATTTACAAGGAGTAATAAAAGTATTAAATAATAAGATAGTAGCGCCATTAGGGCGAGAGAGATACTTATAGTATTAGTTAAATAAAAATACAAAAGATACACGGCACGTGTAGTTTAAATACGACTACTGTCGCGATCTCAAGTGTATAGAGAGTAAGAAAGGACTAATAAAAGGAATTAAGGACGGGAGGCTTTTAGGGTTTAGTTTATATTAAAAGTATTATATACCTTAGGGAATTAATAGGTAAAAGACTTATTAAAACGAACGATGTATTTAGAATAATATAATAAAGAACGTAATAGTATTAAAATTAAAGGTAAAGCGGCTGCGAAGGATTTTAGAGGTTTATAATATTAAGAGTGACGCTAGTATAACTGACTTAGTTAATATATTATATAGTAAGGTTAAAGGAGGGGATTAAGTCTTTAAGTATAAGATATAATTAATTTTTGTATATATTATTACTTAAGTAAAGTTAGTGTAAATAATAAGAGATTAGTATTTAAGTTAGTTTAAGAAGATAATTATTTATAAGTAAGTTTAAAGTATTAGACTTAAAGTATTCTTAAGTATTAACTTATTAATTTATTTAGGAAATAATTTAAGATAAGAAAACTATTACTTACAAATAAAAATCTAAAAGGAAAGGTTTAAAAAGGAAAAAGTAAGTTAGATTATTATTTGTAAGGTTAAGTTAAAAAAGGAAGTCGTGATTAAGTAATAACTCTTAAAGTAAATAAGTAACTTTTACTTTATAAATAAGAGTCTATTTAAAGTCGCGAGATTATTTTAAAACATTAACTTTAAAAAAGCTAAGTTTAAGTTTAAGTAAGCCTAATACACTTACTCTTGAACTTTATTAGTCGACTTACTTTTTTCGCTACCTTAAACTCCTTATAAAGTAAAATAATAACTATTTAAAACTAATAATTAATATCCCTTCTTAATTTCCGAGTAGTTCGTTTAATATTTTACTAGTACTAAGTTATAATAATCTTATTAATATTAATTCTAAATTAGAGGATATATTCGAAAGTGTAATAAGAATTTTTATAGTTCCGGCGATCTTTATATAAAGTCTTAACGTTATAATAATTGAGTTCTATATTTATACTTAAGACTAATAATCCCTTTATAAATCAGGTATAAGTATTAATAATAGTTAACTTATTATTATACTTAATACCCTTCTCGTCTTAACGTTTTATAAAGGAAGAAATACGAACTAATTTAATCTTATAAATACTCGTTATTATTAAAATAAAAGGTGTCTTAACCTAGTTACCCTAGTTTACGTGACATTTAAGGGCTTTATAATAGTCTTTAATAGAGCTTAATAAGAACTAAGAGGCGCCGGAGAGAGGAAGCTAATTATATTATCGTTAATTTTATATTCGTTTATTTAGTCTTATACTCTTAATAGTAGACTATTCTTGTCTTTAGTATTAGTAATTAATTTTAGTATAAGTATCTAAGGATACTCTTCCTCTTCTTCTTTAAATAGAACTACTTTAGTTTTTTCTGCCAAAGATAGTTTAATTAATTTTATTAAGGTCGTAAAAGGAGTGATTCCTTATAAAGTCTTTAGGAAGTCTTATAAGTTATTAATTAACTTGCTTAGTTATAGTTTATTAAGGTAATAAAGTAAAATACACTAAACCTTATTACTTCGTTAAACTAAAAAAAGCTTAAAGTACTTTGTGATTCTCGCTTATTATATAGGGAATAATAGTCTAAGCTTTCACTTGAAATTAGTGAGGATCACGAAGGGAAAAGGAAGGAATTAGAGATAGATAGTCTAAGGGGTGAGGTGGGGAGTAGATTCGTAAGGTAAGATATATATTGTCTGCCATTTCTCAGTATTCCGGCTTGTATTACTATGCTAAGTACTTCATCTTATATTCGTCCCGAATACTAAGTCCTAGTCCCTTCATCTTGTCCGTCGACTCTATCTAAGTAGTTATTAAGTCTTAATTTAAGTTATAATATATATATAAAGAGCTTATATGCCTCTAAGAAAAACCTAGGTAATAGACGGGATCATTGAAACTACGAGTTCGCTAACACAATCTACAACTATCACATCGATGCATTGTAGAGTTATCCTTATTATCTACAGGGAGAGCCGCTGTACACTAGAGATTACTACTTGGCGATACTTTAGAGGCAAAGGAAGAGGCAATGGACTGTCCTTAGACTGCCCAGGGGCAGTTAGTTTAAGAGCTATTATTTACTTACAAAACGGTCCCAAAACGTTATATAAGATATATATATAAAGAAATTTCTTATGTTTTTCGAATATAATAAAAATACTTACTCGTAATCTTATAAAAAGAGGTTAATATTTAAGCCGACGCCGCTTGCGGCCCGAGGCGACGTATATAAATAAATAAATAAATTTCGAACATAATAAGAATACTTACTCGAAGATATCTTGAGTTTTCTCTTCAAAGTAGAATATTAAGGAAGGGGTTTATTTAGGGATAATTAGTATACACACCTATTGAGCTAAACAAGCATGGGTGAGAAACGAAAGACTGATATATGTACTTCCTTGCTAATTCAAAACGCTTTGTGTAAACATCGCTAACACCAAAAGGCTTCGGAACTGTACCCCCAATCTGGTATTTTCCCAACGACTCGAGCACTTTAAGAACCTCAGACTAACTGTGCTACTCGCTCGGGGGCGTTCATCTCTCGAAAAGATTCTTGTTGCTGTTTCTTGTGCCCCCCTCGATTAACTAGCCATTTCAGCACTAGGTCAAGATTTATTGCTTCTTTCGCGCTAACTTCATAGCAAGCCAACGAACGTCCCCTCAGATTTTTCATCTCCAGTTCTTCGAGAATCTCACGTGCAGAAAGTTTTTCTTCCAAATCCGTCTTATTACAAAGGACTAACAGCGATATGCCCTCAAGGTTGGCGTCCTTGAGAAGTAGATGAAGTTCATCCTTTGCAACAGAAAATGACTCGGCGTCAGCTGAGTCAATAACAAATACTATTGCATCAGTGCCGCGGCAGTACCGTTGCCACATGGATCGAAAGCGTGGTTGGCCACCCATGTCCCAGCACCTCATGGTCATCTTTCCTTTCCTAATAGATTTGATATTGAATCCAACCGTGGGTATTGAGTCCAGTGCAAATTCGTTACCCGCCAGGACTCTTAGTAACGAGGTCTTTCCCGAGTTCTGCAGTCCCAGCATGGTAACGTCGATTTTAGTAGCCCAGAATAAAGCAAGAAGCCAAGAATAGAGCCGCTGAAAAGC
The DNA here is from genome assembly GCA_021432625.1 of Leptodontidium sp. 2 PMI_412. Classification (NCBI taxonomy): domain Eukaryota; kingdom Fungi; phylum Ascomycota; class Leotiomycetes; order Helotiales; family Leptodontidiaceae; genus Leptodontidium; species Leptodontidium sp. 2 PMI_412. The sequence goes on from MU270487.1 coordinate 31,064, forward strand.
ATCTGGAATGGCGATGTGATGAAAAAACCCCAAATTTCTTGGCTTCGCTATCTTCCGTGGCAAGAGAGGGGTGGTTTCCGTGCTGGTATCATGGCCTGCCGTGATTTCATCAACTTCATTCCAGCTGGTGCGTATGGATTCGGGAGTGCTGAAGGCGGGATCAACCTTAGTGCTCTCCGGAGCTACGAGAGAACCACCAAAATTCCCACTCAAGAGCTTCTCCTCTTTCCGTTTCGCACTCTTCTGTAAGTAGTCCTCTAGCGCTCGCTTTGCAATTTCCCACTCGACTTTTGATTGTGCAGTTTGAGGCCCTAGCCAACTCTGGCTCACCACGCTCCCTGCCTGCTTCGCCTCAACCAGCAACTGCTCATTCCTTCGATACTGTTGGTGTAATGTGATTTGGGTCTCGTTGAGTCTCCTGAATTCTTCCGTTGAATTGGCTCTAGTCGAAAGTTCGATATCGGGACTGAAGTGCTCTCGTATATCTTCATAGACGCGATATGCTGGCACAATGTACGCTGTCCCACAGCCTTGAAGGCCCAAAACAATATGTCCGTACACATTCCCAGTGCTTACATCTATTATCCAAGAACCACAGTCTCCGTTCGAAAGCTTACTGGCAAGATCGACTGTCCATAATTCCTGGAAGACTTCGGTCCCCGGCATGAGTGCGAATGTTGGTGTTGGAGAGATTGTACCGTTTAAGACTCCACCGCTCCCAACAGCTGTAATAACCTGAGCTTCTTCTGCCACCATGGTCATTATACCTTCAATGTAGATCATCCGTTGCCCAGAGGATATGCAGTTATAGGTTTGAAGTGTACGGTTCTCAAGCTTCATTAATGCCCAGTCCAAATTCCCTTCTGCCGATGTTCGCTCTAAATGGCCGACAAATGCCAATGGATCATCGACTTCCTGTTTCCCTCCTGCATTTCCTTCATCAGCCTTTGGTGAGGGTTTGCCAGTACCTCTAGCTTCTGACGATGATTGTTCGAATTGGGTGTCTTGGGTGTCTTGGGCAATCGGGTCTTCGATTGAGTTTGAAGAGTTGGATAAAAGTCCAATTTGAAACGATTCTGAAGATGTACTCCCCGAAATGGATTCTCCCGAATAATCGTCATCCTCCTCTTGGTTCTCATCATAGTCGCCAAGATTGTACTCAAACTGGGTGTGCTTTGCTGTCGTGGCTGGAAGGTCGATGGGATCAAAGACATGTGCAACAGTCATACCGAAGCATTCATTTTGTGATAGAATAATGCCGCCCAATGTGGCTTTCCGAGGAGTACCATCTGTATTGCTTAGAATAGTGATTTCCGTCCCACAGGCGGTCTTTCTAGAGGGTCGGAAGAAAATGCCATCCACTGAGTGTCGTAGAACTGTATTTGGCGGTGGTTCCTGGGCTTGTGATGCCAAGGGTCCGGGAGGTCCATCAAATTCCGGAGGATGTGAGCAGTCTCCCAGCCCGAATCCAGGATACCTTTTGAAAATTTGGCTCCCTTTGATTATATCCAAAGCCCTACGTCGGGGATTGGGCCTCTCATCGCAGAAAATAATGAATGGTCTTGCAGTTGTGGTTCTTCGTCCAACCATATACAAGCTGAACGTTGTCCTCGTGAGAACTGCTTCACCCTTGTTGATCAACTCGATATTCTCCTCTAATATAGTCGTGATCTTCTCTGCAAACTTCAAATATTGCTCGCTAGCAGGACCTATTGCTTTCCAGCAGTGGTTCATTCCAAGTTTTTTCGGACATGGAGTCCCGATCGACAACTCTGGATTATCCCATTGGGCCTTTCGTTTAGGGAAGACCGAGGATCTCAATTTCTCGGTAGTCCCTGACATGGTAAGTCCTGCTGCGTCGAGTTTGGTAGTCATGACACTGAGGAAAGAAAAGATTCAATTTCCTCAAGTGTATGCAGGGTTTCGGTGTTCGGTGGGGGAGGAGAACATCAGAGCGAGCAAAGCTGACAGCCGGCGATACGAAAGGAGAGTGGCAGTGAAGGCTGTCTTATCCTGTTGGAATATATGCGATATGATGGTGGTGGCGCCGAATCGGAACTCATTGGTGCCCAAGCATGCTGTGGGCGTCTGCAAAGTCGGGCGTTCGAAATCCTTCCGCCACTCGTGATTCGCTTGGAACCTCAAGGGTTGGAAACTTTCTTGAGGTCGAGGGAGCGCACATAGAGGAAGAGTCCTCACTTAAACGTTGAAAAAGTTTGCATTACTTGGCATATTTATCGTTCAGGTTAAAGGAAAGCACCGAGCTATCGGCTTCGAATAGCATGAAAGACTTGACGAAAACCCTTAAGATAATAGCTTTAAATACTACTCATGTGTCATCTAAGACACCGCTAGAAGCCTGATGAACACAGCCCCCTTTAGCGGTATTTCCAGCGCTAGGTCCGCTGTGGTCGGGCGTGGGTTGCACGAGGTCGACAAAACCGGTCACAAGATCTACCCAAGTTATGATTCTCCTTTCCTAATTATCATGACCGTCGAGAAAATATAGCCAGACGCCAGATAAAAAATTTCTTACTTGTCATTTTTAATCAAATATTATAGGTTCGCGGTATCGTGTTAGGTTGTCTTTTTGAGCTCTTTGCCTACTCATGGAGACTCTGATTCAGAACTACCCTGGAAGTCCTGAGCTGAGATTACAACTCCTTCAAATTTTGTGGAACTTCAAACAATCCTCAGACTCTTCACAAGAGCCTCTTCATCTGTGCGAGGAGTATTTTCGATACTATACCCAACAATGCCGGGTTTCAATCCAAGGCAGCGATGAGAGCGAACCGTACAACTTGAGAACGCACGACAATATTAAAGATATCGTCACAATCTTGAAAGTTGGCATCTCTCTTGACCAAATACACCAGAGTATGAGACAGAAGTTTCCGGAACCGGTTGGCAAGCGTGTTGAGGAAAGCATACAAAATGGCATTGATTTAGCAGTGCGCCTTCTCTTAAGTACGTTCGGGTTTAGTTTCAAGAGTACTTTAGGCAGTCTCGGTGGATCTTTGTCTTCCTCGAGTTAGTTGATGAGCTTTCGCGTTGTTGTCTCTTTGCTGATCTCGTTCAACTAACTTTCAATCTTAACTAGTGGTCAATGTTGGAAGATCTAGACATGGGGTACAATTAACAAGGACACTGGAATGGAGAGAAGGATCACTCCAGGATTTTACTCGAAAGCATTTCAAGCCTGAAATAATTCTTCCTCAAGAGCGCGTAAAATTGGAAAGGATCTTTACAGCTAGAAATCTTGAGCGTATCGCTGGCATCCAAATCATTTGGACGGACAACCTTGCCGATCACCTGCAAATGCAAGATGATGACACCCGGGTAGCTATCTTTCACCATGCTTCATTCTTATGGCACCAGAAGAACAAGTATGGAACCAAACAGTCTTTCTTATGTTTATGCGAAGCTAATGCGAGAGAAGTCCTCAGCCATTATTCGAACCCAAGTTCATCAACGAAACTCGCCGCACCTTGGCCCTTCTCTTCCCTCAACACAACAAAGTCACCAGACTATGGTACCGAAAACTGTGCCCCCGACTGAATCTAGATCCCGAAGCTATCAGATGTGGACACCTAAGGGCAGAAGACCGGCACATCGAGAAATTTGAGTACTGGCATGACAGGCTTGTCGTGCTTAAGCAGGTCTTTGACGAATCTGAGCCGAGAACTTTGGAGCAGTGGTGGTGTGATCGGAGGAATGGAGTTCAACGGTATACATTTTGGGTTGCTGTTCTCGTGCTTGCCTTGACTATTTTCTTTGGGGCGGTGCAATGTGTTGAAGGGGGCTTGCAAGTTTGGAGAGGTTGGTAGGTTTAAACCCGTTCTCTGCAAACTTTACTCGAATATCCACCTTTATTTAGCCCCTTCTTAAGCACACATCTCCAAAATATCTAGCACCTCCTGCCTCCTACAAATTGACACAATTCGTTTCCAAGAACGGGTCCTCTGGCCTTGCGCAAGCCTCTTAAACATATTCCTCTCTACCCCAACCTCGCTTAGCCTCCTCTCCAAACCTAACGCTCTCACCACTGTATCCAGCAAATCACCAAGACCAGCTTTCTCAACTTTCAAACCCCTTCTCTCAAAAGTTTCCTTCGCTTCAGGGATTCCCCAAAGCGTGTCTCTAATAATCTTCTGCCTCTCCAAGATCTCCGGGCCATTATGGAGAGCATTGAATTTACACACAGCCAGAAGCAAAATACAAGATGTTTGCCCATGATTCACACGCCCCATAGGACCCAGCATATGTTCAACCCCATGACTAGCATCACAGTTCACGCCTCTGTGTAAGAATAGCATTACATACATGGTTCTAAGCTAACGCCCTTCTCTGGCACTGGCCGCCTCGTCTTTCCTCATCCCGGTACCTTTTTACTTAAAAGCAGCCCTAAGATAAGACATTTGAGACTCTTCAAAACGCTCTCATCAACCTCCATAGTACTCCTCATACTCATCAAAGTCTCAACACAATGATCCATACCTCTCATGCCACTCTGGAGCCAAATCTCAGATGGTGTTGAACATGCTAGTTCTTCAAACAAAACAATAAGGGAAGGAGATTCGAGAGGGGGAGAGAATTGCATCTTCTCGTTCGTGACGTGATTTGTGACACCAGAGTAGACGTTGTACTCGCCGCCGGAGAGTGCGGTTGGGATGCAGATCATTGGGGGTTTAGAGGGAAGGGCCTGGGACGTTGGTCGTATCTGGGCCGATGTGTGGTAACTCATATAGATCCTCTTGTGTATGGACATTGTTTGCGAGTGCCTGCTCTTAGCTTTTGAAGGGGTAAGGAACGGGAAAGGGAAGGGGGGGTGGGGGGTACAAATGAGATTATTAGGGAGCGCAGCCTCTCCATCCTGAAGAGAGCTCCCTTAGCTTTGGCTATCTTGGTTGCCACGTGTTCTTTGAAAGATAGTCCGGCATCGAAGTAGATGCCGAGCCATTTGATTGTCTTCAGGGGAGTCAGTACGTATTAATTAAGTAAAGTTAGGGTGAAGTTTATCGCTTTTCCTGAGGTGGACCAGTGTATTAGGTCTGTTTTCTCTAGGTCCAATGCTATTTGGTTGTTTGCCGCGAGTTTGTGGAGCTCTTTTGCCATTTTTTCAAACATTTTGATGTTCTTTTTCCATGAGTTAGAAGCGGTAGTGAGTGAGAGGTCGTCAACATATGATAACCACGTGATTTGTTTGGATTCGAAGAGATCTCTTATGTATATGAGGAAGAGTATCGGGGATACAGGGCTTCCCTGAGGAACTCCGGTGCTAGTTGATGAGAAGTTCTGTATCTGTCCATCGAAGGCTAGCCTTAATAGTCTGTTTTTGAGAAATGTTGCTACCCATGAGATCATATTGATTGGTAGCTCGAGCTTTTGGAGAATAGAGAGGAATTTGTATTTCGCTACGTGGTCATAGGCTTCTTTGACATCCATAAATAGCGTTAATGTCTTCCAGTTGCTTTTCTTGTTTTCTTCAATCTCATTAGTCAGTAGAAGGGCTGCGTCGACTGCAGATTTCTTGAGTCTTCCTCCCATTTGTGATGAGTGAATAAGGTTAGTTGTTTCAGTTAAATAGCTGAGTCTTTGTGCGACCATTCTCTCAGCTACTTTTCCAAGGAAATTAAGGAGGGTGATGATTCGGTACGCTTTGGGTAAAGCGTAGTTTTCTTTGTTGGGTTTTGCTAAACTAGCTCCTGTTGCTTGTTTCCAGCATCTCGGTTGGTACTTTATTTGAATCATGCTGCTGTAGACCTTTATAAATACTCTTGGAATAGCTGCGTATACTTTGGTGATGATTTCTTGGGTGATGCCATCTGGTCCAGGGGATTTTGATTGTATTTCAGATGAGCAAGCATAGTTGAGCTTGGCTGTGGAGAGTATAGGCCAGTCCCATTGGCCAGACTCATTTGGGTACTCTGTCCATGAGGGTTTTTGTGCTACTGGTGGTGGAGGAAAGAGTGTGTCTTGGAAGGCTGCGCGTTTCTAGTCGAAAGAAGTTTAGAGCTCACCTCTCTTGTTAGAGATTGCCGGGATGCGCTGTACTCGGTTGCTTGCTGTATATTTCATTGCTTTAAAGATGGATTGAGGGTCTTCTTTTTCAAGAAACGAGTTCCAGTGACCTCTCTTAGCTTTCTTGATAGCTTCGCAGTAGCTATTTCTGGCTGTGTTGTATGCTTGGATTGTTGAATGGATTGTAGGCTCAATACTTCTTTGCTGGTGTCGCATGTAAGTGTGCTTTTCTTTGAGCTCGTCGGTCCACCATGGCTTGGATTGAGGTCCAAGCGTAATTCTTGGGATGGCTTCGTCGGCTGCGTCTGTGATGATCCTGGTGAGTGTGCTGGTAAGGGCTTCTAGTCTGGAGGTAGTGTCGTAGCTAGTGAAGATGTCCCCCCCAAGAATAGCTTTTGAGTGTTCCACGTTTGGCAGGTAATTGAGCCATTCAGAGTTGGGAGTAAATGATGCATTGGCCTTAGTGATCAGGCTCTCTTGGAACAACTTTCAGTCTGCTTTCCTAGTATTGTATCTGGTTTGCTGGGTAGGGTTTGCAACTGTCGGTTCGTTGCTAGCCTTGATTGTGATCTGTAAGGCGTGGTGGTCGGAGATGATGTCGTGGTTGATCTTGAATCCCGTGATCTTGTTGGCTACTGCTCTTAAAGTAAAGGCTAGGTCAATCACTGAGGGTCTTTATTTATTCATTTATTCATTTATTCGTACTCGGTTCTAGCTGTCCACCGTAGGACTGATATGCCGGCATAGTTCAGCTGCGGCGCCAGTTGCCGAAGTGAGCGTTACCGCATTTGGTAACTCGCACTTCACTTTATCACTTTATAGTGACTAGTAACCTCCTCCACTGGACGGTCTGGCTCTTATCTACGACTACTTACACAAGTGTTAAGTAGGAGTGCTTTGCTTTATCCTTTGATAGTGTATTAGGCTCTTTGGCTGCCGCTTCTACTAGCCATCTCGTCTTTCCGTACCTTTAGTCACTCCCTAGTGCTCTACTTCGTCTCTTTGCTCTGTATCGTAACTCCGAAGCTGCTTAAGGAGGCGCGTTTATTTTATAAATCTAATTGCCTTTGAGACTAAGAGTTGGGGTCATGGCCCGTCTCAGTAGGCACTTTGTGAAATACCTTGAAGAATTCCAAAACACACCTGTTTCATTTGGATTTTGACTTAATGAGCCTTTGAGACGTCTTCTCTCTTACTTTCGGTCATGTTAGTTGCGTTAGCACCAAGTGTTGGACATTGACCTCGCTTGTCTGTTTACACCATCTCGGAAGGCCACTAACGTGATCATGTGACATCTCGAAAGATACCCCTCTATTAGTCAGCTCACCAGGGCCAAAATTTCCAGGAGTACTTCCTGGATCCTTCCTTATCTCTACTTGGATCATTCATCACCGAACTACAACCATGTCACTTGAGCCCAACTTCGAAAGGCTCGCGCCAGAGCTTCTCCTGCCGATACTAACTCATTTGCCTGATCTTGAGTCTCTCGACAGCATCCTGAGAGCATCGCCAGCGGCTTTCCGCGTTTTTGACAGCTTTAGTGCCGAAATTTTTGAGCCGGTGTTGCAATCAGCTTCGTCGTCTTATGTGACGCATGAATACACTTGCGCTCTCATTCGCATCGTCGCGTTAGTCCGCGAGTCTGCTCTTCCTCCCGGGGTCCACGATATCGATAGCTTTGAGGATTTCGTCAGACACGAAACTACATCTCACCGCTACGATCCTTCCGGGTGGACAGCCCCATCAGTTGGAATTTCTTCGGCTATCTCCATTCGGACGATGCGTCATGTCATCGCCAAATATCGACAGATTGCCTGTTTGACCACGAGTTGCCTAGATTTCTATCTTGCTAGATTCAGGGCGTTAAGACCGTCGCATCTGGTGGACGATACATTTCTTTTTGAGAATAAGCTAGATGAGGATAGCAACTATTTCCCTGCGTCCGTGCAGACTCCAGAATCAAGTCCCTTTCCCGTCCGTGACACGGGCGTCATCACTTAGATCGAGAAACAGCGTGTTTTGAGGGCTTTCTAGCGAGTAGAACTCTTCCACGAGATTAAATACGCCGTCAAGACTTTGCGGGTTCGCTGACCAGAAAATAGTATCTAGAGAATGGGCTTCATGACCGCCGAACGCTTTTCAAGTCCGACATTAAGGGATTTGATAGGTGTGCACTATTGCGAATATAGTCCGGATCTATACCATTAAGAAGGACGCCTGGAGAAGGAGCTAATACGTTCGGTCATTAATTACATGGAGGAAGATGGGAAAAATCTCAAGCACTTCGGATCTAGGGATGATACTAGATATGAAATTGCTTCTCTTGTCTATGAGTCCGGAGATGTAAAATCCCTCGAAGATTACACGTCTTGGACCTACGCCTTCTTTCATTAAATCAGTGGTACGGACGGGCGGTTTCACGTCAACATCACATCATCACCATTGGAGCATATCACATTCGACCCTTTTCGGCGCTTGGGGTTCGCCATTTGGAACACAGATAAAATGGTTGGGTACGGGCTTCTGGATCCGAAGTATGCTAGTTTGGACTACAAGGCTGACATGTATTTTATGGCTTGGAAAAGTATACTAAGTGATGATGAGCTTGTGGAGATGAAGAGGAGAGATCGGGAACAGTATGATCGAATGATGAAAATAAGCTCGGAGGATGAAAGTTCGGAGGACGAGGTGCAGATTGGTTGAGAGGAAATATCGCTGGACAGTATACTAAGCTGTAAACGCGCGAGCACTGATCTGTAAAACGTTTTCAAGAGCATTACAACTGTGCTACAAGTGAAATGTTTAAAAACAAGAAAGTTCAAATCCGCCACCATGACACATCCTCTTGTCTCACACCAAACCGGGAAAATTCTGTAAAACGAGCCCACAATCTAACAATCGAGTATTTGGCTATCGAACAGCACAGTTAGATTCACATGAGGAGCAAGTTGGGAAGATTGTTCTACCGTCTTATGAAGTTACAACCTCTTCCGGTGATAGAGCCATTTCCTAATTTCGCACAGTTATATATATTGGTTAACCGCGTGCATGTTCAGATCTTGTTGAAGATCTCGCTAGAATTTGGACTTCTGTACGGCTGTTCTGATTTTGAATACAGAGCGTTTTTTGCCGTGCGAACAACCGGTGATATCTTGCTCTAGTGCGTCGGATGAGTGTTGAAATGCATCTTAGCAACGAAAATGGCCAGTAATGGATTTCTAGGTAAAGGAAATAAAAGATAGACTCCGTTAGAAAACAAATTATAAACTATTTATTTGCTTCACACAGATTGGAACAGGGTTTGTTGCCCCTTGCAGCATTCCACCCCAATGAGAGTGGCACTTTCATCTTTAGAACACATAAGAGCAAAGTCATGCCTCCACATATGCCTCAAAAAAGTTGGAATTGATTCATATGGTGAAGGTAAGTCAAAGAGCCGATTCACACTCACCATGACATCTTGGTGTATGATTGCCTTGTCATTAGACGTTGAATAATTCTCAACCAACGATCTCAACTGATCCTTTTGGTCCTGAGTAGTAATAACGGGGTACTTCTTGCTGCCTGACATGGTCGTTTTGAAGTTGACTGTACTGTAACTTGTAAGGGTCCTTTTGGCTCCTTGTCTGTTGGGATTCCTAGAACCTTATTGTCTGCGAATACGGGCTTCACTTCTAACTTGGCCAAGAAAATTCTTACTTCATCATTTATGTAACTCTGACGATCTGTTATTATTAGCATGTTACCTATAGCCACAACAACAACGAAGTCGGTGAGAGTAGAAAGAGATTAGAGTCAATGAACTGTTTCGGTGATTTACCAGCAGCCCTGTACCCGTTTCTGATGAAAAGTTAGCAGCCTTCTAGGAATAAAAATGCCATAAAGTAGTGGCAAAATGTTAAGTCGAATTAAACAAGTCAATGGCAAAACGCGCGGCACCCAGCGATACGTACGCAATACGAACCCAATACTGGGACTTTTCCACCTCAGATTTGACAAAAGCATCGTTTGGTGCTGAGGCGCGAATTAACTGAAAGGTATCGGTTGCCTAATAGGAGTTAGTATTTTGACAAGGAACAGCTGACATCCTCAGGTCAGCATCATGATAAGTAGCGGGCTCCTTCTTGCCATTGAATCAACTCGGAGCACCAGCAGTATTGAGAAGGTCGCCAAAATGATTTCTCTCCTTACCAAGTCAATGAAAGGTGCATATGGAATTGGGAAAATAGTTCCAAAATCGTGCCCAGGGAAGATCTTCGTCGGGGCAAATTCGTAGACGTGAGATTAGACGACAGCTTTTTTGACTATATCTCCAATTAGTAAAATGATCTAGAAAAAGCACTAACATTTCTCTACATGACGAACATTTCGTTTGTAAAGAGACATAGTCAGGATCTACATAAGTCAGACTAGTCTGTTAAGTAATCGAAAATTTCCCAAAAGAACATTTGCCCTAGTTTGTCTAGGGCACTTGGCTCACACTAAGTCAACTTACTTAACTGGTGACTAACGCTGTCGTACAGTAAAGTGAGAAAGAAGCACTTTTCCCAATGTGCTTCACAAATTCGTTAAAGGAGCAGATGCCAGCAAGACCAGCAGCTAATACATCGGCAACGAATTTGGTCTCGTCCGCAGGGTTTTGTCCCGGAATCTTCAAAGAGTTTAGCTTGCTATCATAACAATGAGGGAATACCAAAATTTAGTACATAAGACAAGATCCCCAAAATTTTCGTAGAGTATATAGAACGTGGTCACTTATAGAAGGGTTATAGGCGCAACCAGTGGCCATAGTTCTAGCACCACCAGCACCCGGGACATGATATTCAGACTTATAAATCGCTGTCCAAAGTACTCAAGCATTAGCGCTATACTTAAGTGACTCGTGACAAAGATCCAGGGAACTTTTCAAGGGGTGGAATTTCCAATCCCATTTCAACAACATCGGCGAATAGAACGTACAGTACAACTAGAGGAGTTCAAAAAGTGCCGATAACGCCAGCCCAAGAACTTCGAGAGCGGCGGACAGCCAGAGCAAAATGATTAAGAGCCGCATTTAAGTCCAGAGGGGCGATTGTAGTTCTCCTAGGTGCTAGAATTGGAAGAAAATATCAAGTGATAGTAAAGTTTTCGAGATGCGAAGGAAAAAGACTGAGAGCTTCTTTTAGTAATAAAGAATTATATAAAAACAACTAGAAAAGTTACATATTTACAAAATGCAGTAGGCTTACTAAATAGATCTAGGCTCTATTAAAAGCACAATCAAAAAATTTGCCTTGAAGTCGAAAGCTATAAAAGCAGCAATATTGCTCCCGGAGCTCATTTTCCACTAAAGGTGTGTCTTGTGCCGTTGGCTTACTTCATTGAAGTGCAAATTGGCAGGTGCTCAATATTTGGAATGTTTGGCATTCACAATCTCCGAATACCTAGGGTTATAAGCTGGAATAGGATATCTATTGCGAAATAAATTGAAATTCTTCGGTATCGAAAGATTCTTTAACGAACGAGGGTTACCGGGACTCCGGCTAGGGAGTCATCGAGTCGGGTTTTGCAACGGTCCAACGGAACCATAAGACCTAACCTATCAATATTATCCCTGATGAGGAAATATCAGGCGAATCTACGCTCGGAAGCTCCCTACTCTGGGATACAAGGAGTTTCGGGCACGACCCGAGCCGCCGAACCATCTCTGTACAGTCCCTTTCGAGTTGAAAAGAGAAATATTAGCCCGAATATCACGCACAGACCTTGAATTGACAGCGGCTCACTCAGCGACTATATTTCGGCAAATATCTAGGCTACAGCCATTGGCCAATGGTCATCAGAAGTTCAGAACCAGCCATGGCGTCTCATACAACCATGTACTGCCCAACAGGGTAACACCGAAGACTCCGAGGCGCCATATTTTTCCACGGATCCGGTTCAAATCAAGGAGAGGGGAGTTACGGGTATTGTTGTGTAGTTTAATCATAAGCAAATTACTATCGATGGTGACCCGGACACTATTTCACCTTTCCAACGACACATGAAATTCGAAACGCCACGGAAGCTATCGAGCAAAGCGTCTTGGGTCGACGGTAGTCCGGAATCCAGTCGGGCGTACTCTAAAACAAGTCATAAAGGAGGTCAGGGAGCGGTGCGACTCACTTAATGGGCCTGGGAATCAGTGCAAGTAGTATCACAACCTCTTCCTTTAGGCAGAAAAGAAAAAGAGATAAAAGACTTAATATAGGTAGCAAACTAAAGAGATCTAAATCCAATAGTAGCCATACTAGCGGAACAAATATGCGCATTAAAGAAAGCGAGCTAAACGCAATCGGCGCTTACAGCATTCAAGAAATAATAGTTAACAGTCTAGCAGACTGCCGGAATTAGTGCCAGCGGAAAAATGTCGATAGTATTTAAGAAGCCGGAGCCGACAGTCTGACAGACTGCGAAAGTGAAACGTACGGTAACCGAGTGCACTATTACTTAGTAACTTCACTAACTAGACGATCTCTCCACGAATATCAATCGATCAGAGAGCTTTTAGAGGCACTACGCGATACTATCCGAGGCCATAGGTTGCTACTCGAGGATGGAAAGATTCTTCATCGAGATATCTCCGAGAATAATATCATCATCACCAAAGTCCTTACTAAAAAAGCCCCGAAAGGAAGACTAATTAACTTAGACTTAGCAAAGGAACTGGACAGCATGCCGAGTAGGGCTCGTTACCGAACTGGCACTATGCAGTTCATAGCAATCGAGGTTCTTGAAGGCAAAGGTCACATATATCGGCACGACCTCGAGTCTTTTTTCTACGTCTTCGTATGGATGTGCATTCGATATGGCTACGAAGGTACGGGCAAGCAAAAACCCGGCAAGGTGGTGAGACCAAAGACAAATATACTGCGAGGTTAATATACTAGGATATATACAAAAATTGTTCGGAATCGCAAATTTTTTGGTGTTTCTTGCGTGGGCGGTTGAGGGTAAGATTTCGGGTCTCCGAAAAATGATCCCCGCGATCGGATTGTCGACCTCCACCACAACTCCAGATTCGCGTCGCAGATTTTACATCGATTCAAAAGGGCTCAAATACCTCATTTATTAGAGCTTGTAGATCTGCGAAGTTGTTTCGACGCCTCTATGTACAGTACTCTTCATGCCTAACGGGATGAGCTGTATACCAGAGTACTTGGCTTGTGCTGTAACGGGGTGGAAAGGGTATAGGATAGACTTTTCAGGCAAGTTCCCAGCGGGTTGTGTTATGGTATTTGTCAGGATTTGGTGTATTTATACAAGCTGACGGTCGCCATTCACTTGGGAATTTCTCGCTTTCAAACACGCAAGTCGTGGCAAGTACACAGCGAAGTGAACAATCTGGCAGCATAGTACTCGATTTTATGGTTACAGTTTGTATACAATAGATAACAATTTGATATCTTTGAAGTGAAATATAAGGGTTCGCTTCCAGTGAAATAAATGCTAATGTAAAAGCGTCCTCTTTTAAGCAGAACGCAAACGTGAGGAATATATTACTACGCCCAAGAATTAAACCCCAAATCGAGAATAAACATTTCAAAGATGCCTTCGGCGCTTCTGAAATCCAGTTCTAGCGCCCCCAAACCCCCTCTCCCTCTACTAAACAAAGTGAAGTCTGTGATGTCTGGCAATAATGCCCACGGTATTTCATTTGTATCGGAGCCGAATAGAGACAATCTAGTCTTTCCCAAGTCTTCAATTCAAGATCATCTCTGCGTGTTGGGGTATGGCCCTAAGTTGCCGGCTTCCTCTTCCCGCTGGAGCGCTGCCTTCTTCTTCTTGCGATATCTCAGACTGGGAGTTTGTTAGTCTCAATATTGAAGTAGCCATCTCTGGTATGAGCACGGGAAAGATGAACTTACTAGAAATATCCGGCCACTACCTGAATTGGAACTGCAATTCCACCTCCGATAATATACCACTTGTACTTCTCCCAGAACGACTTGTCGTTCCGGGCTTCGAGAATGGCCCTCTCGAGGATGGAATTTGCTTGCGTAATGATGTCCATTTTCGGGTTTGTTGTACTTGTTGAGGAGGAGAGTTGGAGGAGGGAGATAGGAGATGTTGATAAGTGAAGCGAGGGTTGGTCGAGACAAGTGCGTGCGATATTTGCCGGACTTCTTGTTTATGAAGCTTGGCTGAGGGATGGTCGAATGAAGATGAGGAACTCAGATAATTATTTTCATCTGCACTGGCTTGCCCAGAACCCTTATACCACCCTCGGGTGCCCACACTACCAGATCGGCGCTATACCCGCAATCAAAAGGCTTAAATGAGAGGCGCTATAGAACGAGTTTCGCACCCCCAATTCCTCAGCCCTACGCTGGAAATCCCTGCGCCGACGGCAGATGCCATAGCATCTTTTTCCGAGGCGCAAATGAGCGCTTGAGTTTGAAAGTGACGTTCGCTCGGGTTTGTTCGAGGCGCTCGGATTCGCACTCGTACCTGCCAAGCCACGCACCAAACTAATTACTGTACTTCGTATGATGAACCAGCAAAAAGGCTACGGGATGGCATGGCTTGCATTACTGTATGTTTGATGGATGTTCTAGAAGCCCAGTGGACTCGGCTTCGATCCGAAGTATAGTTAGTGATTGAGTGACGGCTGCGGACTTGGCTGTGGACTCGAATCGCATGATCTCGAACTTTTGATGGTTCGTAAGTTCGCACGTAGTCAAAAAAGCCACCTCCCAGATTGAGAGTACTTTCTGAAAATTGGTGCAATACAGCCGCAATTTCTACGTAAAGTGCTGCACAATGACATCTGAACGAATTGCAATACGATATGCGAACACATACGCCTCACTTGAGGTTGCTCAGCATCACTCAAAAGTCAGGCCCGGGGTTCCGAGCTGTATCGTATGCAGACACGGAAACGAACAGATTTCTTTTTTGATTTTGATTTTAGCCTTCCTTCAAGTACAAAACCTAATATTTTTCAAAATTGGAGAATTGATTATTGGCAGGGGACTATTCCTGTCGATGATGAAAAGAAAAATTCAATTGGTTGTTTAGTTCAATTGGGTTATTTGCTTTTTTGGATTGCGAAAAGTATATTCCCGTACTAAGCCAAGTTTGCTGTACAGTCGGTACGGTACCTTACTAGCTGGAAGGAGGTGGAGGTTGAAGTTGAGGGTACCCCCAAAACGTTCGCTACCACCTCATCCTCCCTTCCCGTCCGTCCACGGCATACGTACTTTCTTTCTTTCTTTCCTTATTCCTCTCCTCTCCTCTCATCAGCCCGTTTTATATCTCCAAAGCTAGAAAAAATGCAGGTAACTTATATAACTCTAAAATCCTCCACCTACTTACAGGACATTCAAAGTAACTCAAGGTATCGTCTGAGCTGCCAAGTCAAAATTCCAATACTAGAAGTAGCAGGTCCATCACTAATAGACAAACCTTATTAGGAAGCGACGCCAATCGCATCTGTGGGTAGAGGGCCAGAATGCGCCTTGCCGTTTAATGATCGTCATTGTCTTCAGATTGTGGTTCGAATCTGATGTCGCCAAGCCTCCGAGAGCATTCTCCTCACAGGGGCAGTCGAGCCAATAAGGCCTCCGAATTTCAACAGATCTTACTATATTAAGTAAAGCTTCTTCTCGCTCTTGGCCCAACTGTTACCCTTGATACAAAGTAAGCTTCGGCACCGCAAAACAGCTCGCTAGGGAGAATGACCTCACAACCTCAGCTGCCGTCAGGACGAAAAGCTTCGCATCTGCTTGTACACCTCTCTGACGGTTCGCATCCAAGATAATTCTGCCCGTCATCCCATTGCCAACTCCGCCAACGTCGGTGACGCGGCGTAGATTCGTACGGTCGTATATAGATCGGATCGGATGCAAATGTACAGGCTCTCAGCCGCTGTCGAACCAACAAAAAAGCTTAAGCTCAACCTCAACCATTTCATCTGGCCGCCGCGCATCAATAAAGCCCTCCATGAACAACAGCATCCTCAAGGCGTCGTCCCGCAAGACGCATCGAAAGACGAGGACGGGGTGTAGGACTTGCAAGGAGAGGAAGATTAAAGTGAGTTGAAGTCCCCTTCCCGTGTATTGTCTGGATCCATGGAGCCGTCGGAGATATATTGCCGTATGACTCGCCAGTAGGGACCCAAACACACCCAAACACAGGACGCACATGAGGTTAAATGCGTCACCGAACACACATTCTTGTCGTTGATTGGGTCAAAAGTCCCCATTATCAAGCCCCACTATCAGCAGGAATGAAGCTGACTAAAGTTCTTAAGAGTCGAGGCTTGCCCTCTCTCGGGCTGTCAGCCGATAGTAACCCAAGGTGTGCTAAGTTGCATCCTACCAATCTAGTCGGGGGAAGGATATTCCCACCATCCCTCATCGAAGAAAGAAGCTTTCAATAGTTGCTAGGCATACGAATTCCTCGCCTTTGTCCGAGTTTTCAACCCCTCCTGTCGGCCGATTTGTTATATCTGAGTATTACCATCTCATCTCCCCAAGTGGTTTGGAGAAGATTGTTGAGTAATTTCTTTCTGTCCGATGAACTTTGTTTTCCATGAACAAGATCAAGTCCCTCTGTTGTTCTTTCAATTCCAGCATACGTTTCTCAGGTGCATGATCTTTGCATTCTTTGATGCTCACATTCTTCACATCGCGTACGATCTTTCTACCTTTTTGCACTCAGTGGCCCTCAGAGAATCATATAGCTAACCAATCATGCGAAATTTAGTGCGGTGAACAAAGGCCAGCATGTCGCAATTGTATCAAATATTCAGTGCAATGCGATTTCCTAGCTTCACTGGTGATTGGTTCAGGAAATGGTCTCTCTCGTGTAAGTCTTGCCCTGTAGATCGAAACTATCCCATCTCCCCTAGCAGTCCCCTCCTTATATACGTGCCATACTCGTAGCAGTGGTTGCTTGGGTGACATAATCAAAGCACTGATAGATTACCTTAATCAAGATAACGTCTGGTCTTATCTTTGATCATTTCTACATGCTCTGGAGACTCATAACTAACGATGAATAGACAGGCAATTCTACCTACAATAGTCCTCTTGAAAGTGGCAGCACTCCTAACTTCGATCAAGATGGCCGAGCCACCGTCACTTTAAACACGAGTCCATCAAGTGCTCTAAATTTGACGGATTTAGAACTTCTGCACAACTATATTACGTCTACCGCTTTCAACACACATACCGACCCGGCCATGAAGATTGCATGGAGGAATTAAATGTAACCCAGGTGGGGTTTTCGTATGACTTTGTGATGCGTGGTATTCTCGCACTATCGGCTCTGCATATGGCTCATCATAAACCCGAGAGGCGAGATTTCTACATCCAACAGGCGATGCTTCAACATGAAACAGGTCTACGCGTGGCAACGGAAGCATTGGCGACTATCACGGAGGAAAATTGCACTGGTGTAAGTATCTATTTTTATCTATTTCATATTTCTAGCTTAATGTGCTCAATCTCCGCCCCGAAGTAGCGCGACACTCATCACTGACTTGATATAGGTTTATGCATTTTCCGCTCTTCCTCTATTCTTTACGTTGGCAAGTCCTCGTAAGCCAGGTGATCTCCTTCTAGTAGGAGAAAATAGAATGGCAGACTGGTTGTTCCTAGTCAAGGGAACCAGCTTCATAGTCTATTCATACGAGGACTTCCCTACGTCAGGAACTCTTAGGGCCTAAGTTCTTGTCTACAACTCGGCAGAGCCAAGTCCGGGCGCAGATTTGGCCGAAAAGTTGCCACAAGATGACCCACTCGTCGAACTTGGTAACCTTATTGCGCAAAACAGTCTTGACGAACTAAACAAGCATGTCTACCTCGCCGCCATAGATACCCTTCGAAGATCTTTCGCCTTTCACAACCAGCCGGGATCACCAGGCTACAAAACTCGTGATGTGTTTACCTGGATCTTTAAAGTACCTAAAGAGTTTTTGCAACTTCTACGACAACATACACAAGAATCCCTCACGATCTTTGCCTACTTTTGCGTTGTCCTAAACCGTTTAGACTCGCATTGGTGGATGCGAGGGTAGAGCTCACATCTTGTATCCAAGATATGGAATCTGTTGGACGAAGAACACCAGTAAGCTATTCCTTGTAGAAAGTCATTTAAGAGTCAATATACTTCATGTGGGGAGAGCAATTCATCGAAGTATATGTTTCACTCGATCCTGCGCATGCACGGGCTGTCAATTTCTACCAATATACAAGCTCTCTAGCTAACTTGACCATAGGCTGTGGATACAATGGCCACTAGAAGAAATAGGGTGGATTCCCGGGCAGTGATAAGTGGGCAACATACTTGCTTTCCGATCCATGCGATTAGAGAATGACATAGAACTGCAACACGCGCAGCACTGGGTCGGTTCTTTTGAAGTCGGTAGCATACGAAACTCTGCTGGCAAATTTGCTATAAAGTCTCGGACGAAAACATTGTCAAAGTCATACTCCCAGTCATCGGACTATCATCGAGTCAGTATCAGGAATAACAACTATGCATTCGTACACACCAAATGTAGGGTCTCCATCTCGCCTCGCTTTTTGGATGGTCTCTATCAGGATGACCATCGAATATTTCGGAGGTAATTATTGTGTCTTGGGAAAATGCAATATATAAATTTTTGAGTGTCAAGTCGGCACGGAAGAAAGTTTTGTAGATCTAAAGGAATTCGAACCGTGATTCGCGGCAGACTTGAAGGAGCGCAGGCGGTTCACTAGGGCTGAACGATCTGACGCCTCTTTTGCAGTCTATAGTGATGTTCCGTGGGATGGATAGCGCGATGCCCCAGATTTTGATGCGGATCTCGCTAGGGAGGATAGGGAACAGATGGAATTCGTTGCAGGTTGACATCGTCGTGCCGCGCTTTGCCTAGCTGTACTTCTCGGGTTCCGTTCATCGATAGTGTGTATTTTTCTGAACGAAGCCCATTCAATCAGACCGTGACTAGGTAACAATAATTCGAGAGTGGATTGGAAAATACTGTTCTGAAGTATGCTGGATTGTCTTGAATCGGCAACTGGTTGCTGATCGGGGGAGTGGACCTTGTCTCTTTCGTGGGTTGATGTAGGTGGGGAGGTCGATGGAGCTGAGGAGGGTGGTTTGTTTTGGGCGAGTGAGTTGAGGCAGCTGGGGAAATGAATCGACTTGGAGAGGGAGGTTTGATGCAACTAGAGAGGATGTATTTCTTTCCCTCGGTGAGCTGAGTTTCTTGAGTGGTTGTTTTTCTGGGGAGGGAGTTTCAAGTAGCTAGAAAGCGTGGTTGATTTCGGCCGAGCTGATGTTTCTCCAGTGATTCTGAGGCGTTTGTGTCGTTCGGGAGGTTGTTTTTCTTTTGTTGCGCAGTTGATGTAGTACAGAAACTCAGTGCTTCTCTGCTGCTGTAATACGATTCAATTGTATCGTGGTCATGATCCCAGCCGTATCGCTCTCGTTCTCGACGATTCTTATCCGATACCTTCTTCTTTACAAACGCCATTTTGTATCGCCGACCTCCATTAGTATGCTCGATCAACTTTCGTTGCAATTGGCGCTTCTTGCAAGATAGGTTGTGATATACAATCTGGGCTTCGTAGAGCTGGTTTCGCACTGGATTTTTCTTCGGGTCCACGAGCATACGACACATCGCCGGAGTTACTTTAGAACTCGCCCTAGCTTATTTGATAGCCTCCGCGTTCTGCGAATACCTAAGGACCCGAGATCTCTTCGTTGTCGGTTCCATACTCGTCCAGTGCTTTCATCGAGGTCTTGTTCCCGGCAGATGGCTCGCATCGACTTCGTACCAATTTCGCTGTCATACGCGTTAAAGAAATGCTTTCGCCTTATGGTATTCGAGATACCACCCATCGGAGGAATCGGGGGATGTGTAAATCGGTCTGTTTGGCGCGTGTTTGGTGGCATAGTGAGGAATTGAAGTTGTTGTTGTGTTGAGACGCGATGCGCGATTTCGGCTTTTAGCGTGCGTATCGAATTCTGTCACCTACTGGTGGGCTTGAAGTTTTGATCTACTTTCAAACGAACAAAAAACGTGACGCAATTTAAATAAACGTATACGCTTTTTATGGTTTATTAAAAAGCCATTAAATAATATGAGAATCCAGATTTTGTACCTTTCGTACCTTTTTATAGTCGGTCAATTCGCTCATTGTTCTGTTTCAAGAGTATTTCAACCCGTCATTGGGTTTCCTGCTCTATATACGCAACTTCAACCACCCAGTAGTGGGGTATCTCAAAGACAAGTGTGCCGGCGGAGCCTGCTAAGAGTCCAGCACAGGCGGCGCCCATAACATCTCTAATGTCGCCGTAATGCACCATGCTTATCGACGATCCCAGCAGTAACACATCCCCTTTTAGAAATGCGCGCATAGCCAGGTAAGGCTACCATGTTTCGATATGTCTCCTATTAACCGATAGAGTCTTCCACGACGACGACTTGCTGCACGAAGAACAGACTGTAGGCAAGAACAAATTGTTCATCTTGTCGTAATGTTTTCGATAATAGAACTCGATAAGTTCGATCGGCATCGACGGCGTTCTGTAAGCACACTCAATAGTGCTAATACCTGGTCCACGTCTGTAAAGTTAAATGTGGCATCTCTCAACCTCGTCATCGTGCAAGGTCCGTGCTGCTGCGATAATTACGACACGCCAGCTGTTCTTGCTGTGCTTAGGAAAAATAAAAATGAACTGTTCGAAGGTTTTCGGACACTCTATAATGGTCCTTTGATATTTATACATACATGTACTGAAGGATTCAGACACCGATGATACTGTCCCTGGCAGTTGCGGTAGAGTACTAATAAGTGATAGATAAATGCGTGGATATCACCCATCTATCCTCTTATTATTCATCCAGGACAAAATTAGCAACGCATATTCGCAAGGAAAATTAATCCCACCCCTCAGCAAACCGAAGGAAGGTAGTTGACCTGTCTGGTGCCAAGATGTTACAAATGCGCGACAAGTGCAAATAAATATTTGGCATTAGGCATCATCATATCCAGCGAAGAGGTTCCTCTTTGGAATAGACCTGGTTCTCAATGGCCTCGTCTTCAATCGGAGAATTTTTTGTCCCCTCTGAGGGGCTGTTGAAATCTACGGCAGAATCTGGATGTTTAGGGGAGCTGTTCGATCCTTTTCGGCACATGTTGACACTATTCACCAATTCAGTATTCTGTTGAAGTGCATTGTAAGCGCTTGCGCGAGTCATGAGGCGATATCCCGCTCCTTTGGACACCATTCGTTCCGGCAAATCGCCCACGGTCAATTTAGCGTTCGAGTTCGAACGTATCAAGCGCAGGTTCTCTGGAAGACCGTTCGAACTTTGTGGTGACATTTCGGGACTCTGGCTATCTTGCATAGAGTCTTGTTGGGTATAGCCGCCATACGACTTTTGCATGATAAGTCCTTGGGAGATCTCGGCTCGCCTTTGGTTGCAAGTGTCAACTTTGTCCTGTAACTTGGCAGCTGTCTTCGTGATTAACTCCAAGCTGGTCTTGGCTACCGTCTTGTGATCACTAGACTGGCAGTGACTCTCTATATCGAGGGTAAAATTCCGGAGAGACTCCAACTCATCCTGTACAGCGGCGACTTGATTCCAAATGATGTGGTTGTCATGCCGTTCCTTAGCCATTTGTTCTCTCTTCTCAGCTTCTGTGAGCTTCTTCTTCTGTCGGCATTTCTGTGCGGCGTCTCTGTTTCGCTGCAGATGATTCTCCCTCCTGATCGCTATTTCTTCCTCCGTTCGGACCTTTTTTCTAGCACCTCGTCGTCTCTTTGGCTTAGGTTCTTCACCAGCACCGGCACTGGTTGTGGCCGGTTGAGCTCTCTTCTGACCTGCTGAACGAGTTGTTTCAGACAATTGTTCTTGTCTTTCGGTCCGTTGTTTTGCTTGTAGGCTGGCTGATTGCGGCTCTGATTGGTCTTGTTGTGGGACTGGTCTTGGCAAGCCATGTGCTGGAAAGTTGCTGTCTGGTGGCATGGAAAGATCTGCGGGAGCCATGGTGCTCGCCACAGCTGATAGCAAGGTGTACGTATTGGCTGGAATGGCAGGGAATGGAAATTCGCTGCCACTGGTGTAGTCGCCGAGAAAATTCGACGCGGTCAGTCGCGAGTCGCCTGGCATATTCAGCATGGCCATTTCTGAGTTTCCAATTAGAGGAGTGAAGTTCAGCATATTGCTGAAGTCGACATCAGAAGCGTTGAAGATGCTCGGCGTGAGAAGAGTACAGTTCGAATAGGGATTGCCACTGAAGGGATTGCCGGTATAGTCGAAACCTGTGTCGTGCTCCATCGTGGTGGCTGACTACCCGGGTAGCAACGATCTTCACTTATTAGAGAGACGATGAATTCAGGTTGGGAAGTAGAAGTCGCCAGTATTTGCTTTTTGGACTTTATCCGTCAAGGTGTCTAAGCTCAAAGTATGAATTCGAAATGCTAGCTCCCTCGGTCTCAGATATCGAGTTGTGTTTTGGCCGCCGAACTTCATTTGATAGAGATCGTGGTAGTTTCGCAACAATATCGTAGCCTCGAAACGCACAGCTCCTCACTTTTGTTACGAGATTGGTCGTACTTTGTTCGAGGTTTCTCTATGCGATGGGGAGACTGTATGGTTCGCTGGGACGGTGGATTTCTGTCTGCAATGGCGCAGAGCAATCTGCCAGGGAGAAGTTGGCGGGGTGCTTTCTGGGGAATCCCCGGCGAGCTGGCACAACTTGGGGAAGGTGGAATTATGTTATGGCGTATGAATGTCCCTGGAAAAGGTAAAATCGCAACCTGGTAATGCATTATCTTAGCCATACTTTTTTTTATTTATGTTTATGTCAAGTTTGGCGTCATTATTAACGCGGGACTTACCCCTGCTGTTTAATTGCGGCTCTGGTGGCACCAAACAATGTAGCCTCCCGACCACTGGAGACAGGAAGGAGTATGCCGCCCAGGGTTGTTATGGTATAGACTAGGGACAAATAAATCAATTGACAATAGAAGTCACAGTCGTTGTTTCTCTTCTCTCCACTGAACCTTGATTCCGAGAAATCGGCGAAGTCAAATGGAAAGCCCCTCGGCAAGTAAGGTAGCTGAACATACAATTTGAGGCCACTCTCCGCAAGATCGCCCGACGTAGAGGGGTATCATAAGCTGGAAATCAACCATCCGGCGGCGGCAAGTAAGTGAGGTAATTGCGCATCGGAGCCTTTCCCATGTTTCGCGGAGATTCCCATCAAGAACCGATGTGCCACAATCGTAGGAACAGAGCAGTTGGTCACGGTGACGTCAGTTTGCAGCACAAGTGAATGCATCGCTTATGCACTGCGCTGGAAGTCGCATAAGTGAACCATCTATCCCAAGCGGCCCGCTTCGCACTTCGCATACGCTAACGAAGTAGATCCAAAGCCTGATTTTTTTACAGTACGACTTTCGTACGAAAGGTACTGGTTTTTGCCACTTTTGGTACGACTGCTGCCCTCTAGTTTAGAAGCACAACGTTCCTCTTTTAACGGATACTTAGGAGTGATTTCCCCCGAGGAATTGAGCGTTAGTATGCAATGCCTAGGGCACAAACAAACAGATTTGGAGCGCCGAATATTCATTCAAAGGGTATATCCTCGTGGCAACGGCACGATAAATTTTAACGGTAGGTTGTGACGCATCTCGATAGTTGAGTTATCGAGGCTGTCGTAACTGGCTGAATAATATTGATGGTTCTAAATCTAGGTTTCATGTCGATGATGGCTTCTTGCGTGAAGAAAAAGGCCTCTGACCGCGAAATACGTCAGGCTTTTATGGTTTTTGATCGAGACAACGATGGCGTTATTAGTCCTAACGAGTTACGGTTCGTGATGGATATTATTGGGGAGCCATTGTCTGATGAGCAACTGAATGCTGTGATGAAGGAGGCGGATTTTGATGGTGATGGTGCGATAACCTGTACGTACTTTAGAGCTGTTCAAATACTTTTAATGGGCTGGGAAATAGCTGATCGACTTAAAAAGATAGAGATTTCTGTCAGTTTGTCAGGCTTGGATAAGAGACGTTACTGCGTGCATGCTCGTGAGATCTTGTGCTTGCGACTCTAGCTTGGCTTCTGGTTGATAAAATTGAGAATGGTCAAATTCAGCTGTTCTCACCGTAATTTCGTGAGATGTGGCATATTGAGAATCTACAACAGCAGGTAAACGAGAAGAAATTTTCAAATATTCAAAAACAGGTATAGAAGCCAATTCCTTATCTGACTCCCTTCAATTTTCCAAAATTGACTCTTGCTTGTTTGCTTGTTCAACAGAAACCATTCCCTTCATTCGCCGTCTATGCCGACTGTTTTGATGGTGTTCATAGCAACCAACTTCATAGTAATTGCTTTTCAATTCAATTACGAATAGGAACAGGTTGCTCCTTAAAGGCTGCGCCAAAGCTATTGCTATTACCTAACCACACGATGGCACTGGCTTGATCTTTCGGGGAGCTCTAGCCCTCTATCGCATTCTCAATACCCATATGGCGTGACGCAGATTTGGCTCGAGTTAATAGGCAGCATGATGCATCCTCATTCGTATCTTAATCACTCAATGTGCCCCAGTCAATAGTATGAGAAAACAATCTGATTGAAACTGTCTAAATCTATGTCTGTGCGGGACGAATGAGTTGTTGAAATGGCATAATGTACCTTGTAATCATCGCCATTGCCCGGAAAGATTCCAGAACGTCCCTTATCAACTCCTTCCCACACCAGACAAACGTTCGCCTTCTGGACCATGAAAGACCTGAACCAGCATGTCCAAGAAGAGGAGAACGACAACCTCCCAGCACTTGAAAGCGCACTCCAAGACGATGAGAGCGAGTCGATGGCTAAATCCTTTGGCCGTAAGAAAGCCTTTGTACCTAGCCGCAGTCACCCGAGTGCTCCAAACAAACCACCGGTTCGAGACCGTGATAGGATTAATGACGGCGCCAATTGATCACGTGGGCGATATTTGCAGGAAGTTTCCGGATGGGACAATCAGTCCCAATCCAAGCACCAAGTAAACACTTTGCTTGGCTTTGTCGACGAAGGTAGATGACAGCTGCTGAGCAAGTTACTTTTGGGCGAGTGGGGAAAGCCCAATGTTAGAGCATTTTGTTGGAGAATTCAGAGCTCGTGAAATTGCAGCCAATCCGGGCAGGGAGAGTCCAAGGGATTCTGTCCTCTTACGTATATAGGAAGAGTAGTTCTTTTAATGTAATTCATCCATTAAATTCGATAGATTTAATAACAGAACATAGCTCTCCAATTGGCTAGATTGAGCGAAAAATAATGCCCATGAGCCACCGCTGGCGCTGTCGTTGTCAGAAATATGGGTGTTGGGGTTGGGGAGCTAGCTCAGTCAGCTACCCCTCTAGACCTCTGTACCTGCGTGCAAGATTGGGGTTCTCTGCTTACTCTGAGGACGGTGTTGGGGGCACCAGTGGGGCACATGGTAATTGCCTCCTCCTTCTTCCAAGCATATGAACCAACGTCACTCTAATTACACAAATAGTATTGGTGAGCTACCCAGTGTAACCAACAAACAAACAGGATCCGTGCTGAGAAATGCCAGATGACGTGGAAAATTCAGTGCTCAGTGCCATTCATTTTTGTCGTGGCCCGAAGCTGTTGGTTCGAACTTCCCTCTTAGGATGCATGTTCGCTTTAATTAGCGTGAGGTCATGTCAATTCAAAGAGCTTTGACCCCGCTTCCGGGCCATTCCCGGAGATATCTCCCCGCAAGTGTTGGATATTACCAAAGCTTGTGTGAATGAGGTTGAAAACCCAACGTTTCAACAGTTTGTTTTTGTACCCTTTCGTACTCCCCATCCTACTCATGCAAGAGAGGGGGGAAATTTGTGAACAGACCAGTAGCGATGCAATACGTAAGCAACGACTCTGCAGAGGCCATGTATCTTCACAAATTACGTGTGGCGTGGTTTGATATTGTGCATTTGAGTGCTATCAGCTTTTAAGAACATGACGAGGCCTGCATAACTCTACAGCATTTACGTCACGTTCGAAACCGGTACATTGCTTTCCCACATGCTCCCTACTTATTCCCCAGTCGGAGAAAATTATTCTTCATCAGTACGACAACTATCGGATGGATCAAGCTACGGACGCAATGGCTAACGTACACCCCCTACAAGCAATTCAATCGGCAATTGGTTCTGCTGGTGGAGATCCTCGTCCACTCCAGCGGGCCTCTCTTTTCAACAATGCTAATGATGGTCCCGCCAAAATCATTGCCAAAGTATCTGGAGTACAGAGCGGAGGCATTCGTGAAGATGATGGCCCCTATTTCACAAGCAACGAGGGCATTCCTTTCCCGGACCCTGCGCACAGCAAGACTATCGGAGGGCTGCCGTTGGCTAGTGATATCTTTTTGTTCCAGAAACAGCAGCACTTCAACAGGAGTAAGAATCTAGAGAGTAGGTTACAATCTAATCCACAACGGAGCAGGAAAGTGACACTAGATAGGGATGGTGCATCCATGTGGCAGTGGAGCATTTGGTTATTTTGAAACAACAGCAGATGTTTCTAATTTGACTAAAGTGAGATTGCCATGATCTTACTTGTGTAACGTTTCTGTGTTGACGATCATAGGCGAACTTCCTCAATGGCAAGGGCGTGAAAACTCCAGTCTTCATGCGATTCTCTACTGTAACCCTTGGGCGCGAGTTCCCGGATCTGGCACGCAATCCTCGTGGCTTCGCTGTTAAGTTTTACACTGGAGAGGGAAACTATGATATCGTCGGGTTGAACTTTGTAAGTATGTCTAAGGCCTGAGTTGTGTTTTTATTAACTTTATCGCAGCCTGTGTTTTTCTGCAGAGACCCAATTCAAGGTCCAGACGTCATCCGTTCACAGGCTCGCAACCCCAAGAACTTCTTGCTGGATTACAACTCCCTTCTTGATCTTCTGGCTCTCACTCCTGAGGCCAATCACGCCGGTATGATGTTCTTCAGCGATCATGGGACCCCAGATGGATGGAAACACAACCACGGGTATGGTTGTCATACCTTCAAGTGGGTTAATAAGAATGGGGGGTTCGTCTACATCAAATATCATTTCCTTGCCAAACACGGCCAAAAGCAGTTCACGGCAGATGAAGCAACGAGAATCAGTGGAGTGGACCCAGATTACTCCAAGCGTGAGCTTTGGGAGACTCTGGAGAAGGGAGAGGAGGTCGAATGGACGGCATATGTACAGATCATCCAACCGCAGGAGGCAGATGCGAACTTACTTGGGTTCGATCCATTTGATGTCACCAAAGTCTGGCCTAGGGCACAGTTTCCAGTTCGTTGTTCTGAGCCAACCTTCTTAGTTGTACTGACCTTGGAAACAGATGCACGAGTTTGGAAGACTGGTTCTTAACAAGAACCCTGAAAACTTCCATCGTGATGTGGAACAAGCCGCATTCTCGCCCGGAAGTATGGTTCCCGGTATCGAAGATAGCCCAGACCCTCTACTACAATTCCGAATGTTCTTCTACCGTGATGCACAGTACCATCGGATTGGGGTAAACCTGCATCAAGTTCCCGTCAATTGCCCGTTCATGGCGGGTCCCTTTAGTTCTCTCAATTTTGATGGAACACAACGTAACGATGCCAATCATGCAGGAAACCCTCAATACGTGCCCAACTCGTTCAAGCACAAGTTCCGACCAGACACTGCTGAATCTCCTTACATGGTCTCCGATAACATCGTCTCTCGGAAGAGCCACTTTCATCACGAAGGAAAACTCTCCGACTACGACCAGGCAAGGGAGTTGTATACACGAGTTATGACAGATAGCCAGCGTCATAATCTTCATACTAATACCGCTGAGTTACTGCGGCGTGTCGATTCCAAAGTTATCAAGGTCGGTTACCTTGCTCAACTTTGGAATATTGATCCCGACTACGCTAGAGCGATATATGATTTGCTGCCGGAGGTTGCAAAGTCAGGTGCAGAGGGCTTCGAGTTTGTTGATGTGGAAAACAAAGCGAAGGGTGCAGAGTTAGCTGGAAAGGAAGCCAAGTTCCGGCCTAGCATGCCGCAAGAGAGATTGGTTGGTTTTGCTCCAGAGATTGGCGTATACAACCTTTGATGGTGTAAATTACAGCAGTAAAGAGTTTGGTTCGCTGGAATTTGGAAAGGTACCCTGTCTTTGATCGAAATTCTTTTTACGAGCTGTAACTTGTGGACTTTGCCCAATGAATTTTGTCTTTTCTACACCCTACTGGCTAGAGGCGTCAATTTTCGCTGCTACTCCGTGTCTCTACATGTTCAAGCAATGTTAATAACCCACCCGTGCGACAAACTAACATCAGATTAGCTAAAGGCACAAAACCGAATCAGAATCGGTTCGTCATATTAGAATGGAGTTCAGCACTGAAGACCTCGCGAAGAATGACGTAGTAACCCTTTATGAATTCCTCACAACCGGATAAAATATCTACAGCACATAACCGTCTCGATCGACCGATGTATCCTATTCTGCAACCTTTGCGTCTCCGCCGTCGACGGCGAAGTGATTGGGAGTTTCCGATGAGGCGCTCGCCGAGAAAAGAATACTCTGGCAAAGCCACGCTTTGAAGTCATATTGGATTTTGTTATATGATCACTGCTACGGTGCTTGCGAAGGTGAAAGGTGTACTCGTCAGAATTTCAAAGCATTAAGGACCCGGGTTCGTCCTGGCGTGTTGATCTTACGTGGTAGGTTGTATAATAGTTCTGCAGTGAACCACGCTGTCGGAATATGGCCGTGCGCATTTCAGGGCATTTTGCTTAATGACTTAGCCTGTCGTTTCGCCGCGGGGTAAAGTTGCCCCAGAATCACTCCGTGATGTTGGAGGACACCGGTTGACCCATTGTCACTAAAAGAAGTCACGTCATGTATTTTGCTCTTGGCAGTATTGATCATGTTTTTATTACCGTATGGGCGTCACGGCGGAAAAGTCAAGCCGTCATACCTCCGTCAGCCCCTTGTCGCCCGACCGCCCAGAAAGACGTCCAGAATATGCGTTTCGACGCGGCCCCAAGGAGCTCGATTAGATGACATCGACACAAACTCTTAAAAAGTGGTCCAATCAAGAGCAGAAGCTTCATCACATCACCGAAGACCAAAATAGTTTAAGATTGACCTTGCTACAAACTCGAGACTACGTGACGTGCTAGTAGTGTCCGTAACCTTCAATCGCCTCGATCAAAAATGATTTTGAAAGTTTCTTGGGACATGCATCTATTCTATGCTAAGCAACTGGCACAACTAAAGGTCTCCTCGATTGACTACAGATGTGCTGATGGGACAGAAAATCTAACTAGAGAAATTGTTTTCGTAGATTGTATTCATGTTCTCCTACTTCCCATTTATCTTTCTCTTCTTGCTCGCGTGCTCTGCTTTGACTTCACCAGCATACACCTTGAAGAAATCCACCGGCTCCTGTGGATGCTGGCCAGTAATATCGTGGAAAGCGCAAGTGGAGATATAGTTTGTGTTGCCCTCTCTCACCAGAGAATAGTACTCCAGCAAATACTGAATCTCGGAAGCGTCCGCTGGTGCCTGTGCATGCAAGACCCGCTTCGCTTCGGCCCTAAAAACATCATCAGTATTGCGAATTTAACTGCGAAGCTATACATACTCAGAAATATCCTCAAACTGCATGTCTGATCCTAAAGCCTGTCTAGCCGCCTCTGCAAGCTCCTCTCCCGCTGCCAGCATAGGTCCTGAATTGATTAGCTGGGTACCAGATTATCAACGTCAGACCTCACCCGTCAGAACAATGAGTTGGCCTCGGTGTCTGTCATCGAATCCATGCTTGCCCTTGCCTGAAAGAACATGTGCGACGACGAGGGCGACGTCCTAGGTCTGTTAGCCCATATAATTTCATCATCCATAGACGCTGTGGTTCTCCGACTTACTCCAAGAGCAATAGGTGCGAACTTGTGATTCGGTCCAATTGGCAATGGCAGACTTCCTTCCTTGAGCTGTGGGCAGTAGTTCAATAAGTTCTCTGCGTAAAAGCCAGCACTGTTTGTGAGTATCCGTTAGTAATGTTTTCTTACATACACAATAAGAAGCAAACAGCTTGATAGCTCACCGGATAACAACTGGAGAAGTGCCAGTTGGTGTGCTAGAATCACCCTTGGCCTCCATAACCAACTGCTCAATATCAATGAACTCGCGGAGACGAGGCTGCTTCTTCGAACTCGCCATATCCGCCCCCGCACAGCTGACCAGACAGACATTTGGGACTCCAGCCTTCTTACCCGCGGCAGCTAACTCCATAGTGATGTCGAACTTGGCCTTGTGGGTTGGTGGGATGATGCACAGCGTATCTGCCCCAGAATCCTTTAAGGTAGCAGCCATGTCGCTGACCTTCCCATGCTTATGTGGGATGATGGTTACGCCGAGCTTTTGGAGCTCCTTGTTCTTTGCGGAGGTGGGGTGAAGAGTGAGCCCACAAACAGAGTCGACCTTGCTGGAGAAAGTCTTGTCGGTGAGGAGCAGCTCCGCAATCAGGAAGCCGGTTTGGCCATCAACAGCAGAGATGCAGATGTTTCGTGACATCTTTGTGATTGTAGAATTGTATTCGGATGATTTTGTGTAGTAGGGAAAGGGGACCTTGATGAGGGCAGAATCGATGAGAGCGGTGATCTGGTGCTGCTTTTAAATTAAGGTCACCTTGACAGCTCAAGATTGGAAAAAATTACGGAGATCTGTCGGCTGCCAACAAAACGCTACAACAGTGACGATACTCATACTACCGTCATCGCGATCCTGGACATTCACACACCTCACCTTTGATAATTAGCATGCTCAAACGTAATGCAAACTAGCATTACCGGATGACTTCCCCAGAAATAGCGGCTCGTGCTTCCCAAATCAACAATGACGAAAGCTGCAACCAGAGGCTCCCCGCCACGCTGTTTGCATGAAGTAGAGAGGTTCACTGCACTCACTCCATAGGAATCCCACTCGAAAATCCATGACACGCCCTTCGACATTTTCGAGGACACGTGTGGCGCAGTCATTACCAATGTGGCGGAAATTCGGCTACGGCAACATTGAAGGAGGTCAGCTCCGGTAGATGATGAAATGACTACTTCGGATTCTACGTCTGTGCACGATTCGAGTAATTACGTAGTAGAAGGTTCTGTTTTACAGGGGTACTAAACTAGGGGTATACCCAATGATATTTGAAAGTTACTTTGCCGCTTTCAAGGCCCAAATCACCGCAATTTAGGGAGGCACACAAAATACTACGAAAATCATATAAAGCAGCATTGCCAAGTATCTTAACTACATAGGTGTACGCACGGCCTAGAATTCCGTTATCATTACCCTTGGTACGAAGTAGATATCTCAAAATGACGAGGCTCAGGCCCTCACACGTGTAATGGTAGATGATAGGTCGCGTTTGATATAGGGCCCCTCCCCCCTCCCCCCTTGCCTCCAAACCCCAAACCCCAAACCAAAAACCCAAAACAGACAAAAACTCGCCAGATCCTTCCCCCACCTCAACCCTGCCTCCCATCCCACCCACACAAGCAAAGCACCAAGCACCAAACACACCGTTCCACAGCGCCACGATCCGGCCAATCCCCTCCCACCGTACTTGGTATGCTCTCTTCACGAATAAGAGTATTATTGGAATATGTCATGGAACAATTGTGCCAATGCTTGAGGTTTCAGAGACTAGCGGCAGGGCTGCACGCAGGTGGCATGATTTCCATTGCGCCCTGGAATGCCTGGAAGCCTTTGGGGCAATTTCCAATCACATGTCAAGTTTTTCTCTGTGACGATATTTGGAGACTACCTGTACAGTTCTGTAGGTGTTACATTGGGCTCTATAAGATTACCCGGAGCCTGTCGTCCTATCCAATCATAAAAATTCCATGAGGCGTTTCAAGGGATAAACAGGAGATGCAAACGAGCGAGAAAAACCCAAGCATGAGCTAGTGTTCGCTGTAGAGCCACAGGTCAAGGACGGGACCTTGGGCCAAGCTTTCGAAACAGCTTTGTGCCGCTATGATGTTGAGGGAGCTTTTTTATATCTAGATGCGATGATCCTCCTTGTAATCAGTCGTCCACAGGCTCTTAAACTCCTACCAGGGCCCTGTTCTCCACGACGGCATCTAAAGCACAAAGTTTGCGACGCAACCTCTGAGACTTAGGATGTTCAGGTCCGAAGACTTTTTCATACCCAAGCGATGCCTTTGAATACATAGTTCTAGCCTTCGCTATATCAGCTTGACGTTCGAAGAGAGAGCCGAAACCCCACATCGTGTTTAGCGCTGGGACCTAGGTGATGATATTATCTGCACCGAGCGCCTTCTCGTAGCCCCGCAGCGCCCGCTGGTACACCCGCTCGGCCTTGACCAGCTTGCCCTGGTTGGCGCAGAGGAGACCAAGGCCGTTGACCGCGCCGAGCGCCGACGTGTGGTCCGGACCCAATGCCTTCTCGAAGCCTTGCAGCGCCTGCTGATACATCTGCTCTGCCTCGACCAGCTTGCCTTGAGAGTAGTGGCCTAATTCGTGGCATGCCCATAGCATTCCATTGTCTATGGAAAGGCCGTTCAAAATCATCTGTGTACATCGAGCTGCATGCTGAAGTATTCGTCGTTGAGTCAGCCACGGCTCAACAGCCCGCTCCGCCGGAACATGTGAGCCAACAAACTTCAGAGCTAGCCTAGCCAATCCGTGATCCCACGCTCGGTTAAGAACGTGAATTATCCACGAGTGAACGCACCCAAGAATGCTATATCCTCGTGACTCGATCAAGCCTTACGAACACGTGTCTACCTCGACTAGCCCATAGCTACTTAAAACCCGCACGGCTTGATGGAAGCTCACTTTGTCTTTCGTCAATTCTCGTACCCAGTCTGGGTCGTTCGAGTCACTGTGCTGGAGCCTGGAGAAGCTCCAACCAAAGATCTTGGCTATCGAAGTACACCCAGAAGCATAAAAGCTTCGCGGAGAGGTCATTTTTCCGTTTGACATGATCGAATGATATCTGCTATGTAGAGTAGAGTGTTCGGTCTTCGTACGAGTCCAGTTCCGGACTCGATTCTTAGAGTTACACCCACGATTACTTGTACAAACGTAAATAGTCCGGAAGACTTATTGCCACCTAGTCAAGATATACTCTAGCAGTAGCGAGTGCGAGAGGAAGTCCGTCTAATTCCTTAGCAAGCTTAATAGCATCGGGATCTAAAACTAAGATTAGTACTACGATAGAAATATATAAATTCCTTACCATCTATTAGTCCTTTCCGCCTCGATGCGTTTAACAAAATCTCGAGACTATCACGCACTTCCTCGAGCTTGCGAATGTGGATAACATGACTATTTTTGATTTGCGATGATCGCGTCGTGATGATGATTAACCCTTAATATAATTCGGGGAGGTATCTCCGAATATCTACAACCGCGGGATCCGTCTTAATACCAGGCAGTTTAGGGTTGTCGTAGTTGTCATAGATCATTAACTATCGTGTGTTATTAGGTAGACTCAACCACGCTTTAATAGCATCCACTACTTTATCGAGGTTTTTAATTGTATCCACGTTACTAAGTCGAAGAGCTGAGGGGTGCTGTCGTGATATCTACTCAGTAACCTTAACAAAGCTCTGCTTTAGAGAATCCTCGTCCTTAATATTTAGCCAGAATATTCCCGAGTAGTCGTTTTTGTGCCGCTTCGCATATGCAATAGTAAGTTGTATTTTACTGATTCCACCTAGACGGTAAAGAACAACGACACGGCGGGAGCCGTCGCCACTAAGTCCCTTGTGTATCTCTGCGAGCTTTATCGTCCTTGCCACGAAGCGCTCGACGTCGGAAACATTGGAGAGGCTAAAGGTAACTAAGGAGTCCTCGCGCTTGAACCCTGATCTAGTCAGCAGTCTCGTTCATGCCCATGTGCCTTTATTCTTGATGAGTGCTCATGACAAAAGAGAGAGATCTACCTTTTGAAGCCTTCTCAATCTCCTCTCGTAGTCGCTGCATCACCCTATCCTTCCCTTCGCTGTAGATAAGTGACATATTGACGTCAAAAATGCCTAATAGCAAGTATGCCTTGTCTTCCTGGCGATAAGTCTTACGACTTGCTGGCCACGACATTCGCTCAGTAATGCTGAAATCAGACAACGGGGTCCCTCGAAGGGCCTTAACTGGAATTCGTGTAATCTCGCAGATATGTCGTTCTAGGGAGGCCTTATTGCCTAGCATCTCCCCCTCTTTTGAGAAGAAGTCGACTGATGCCGGCGCAATGAGCTCTTGCAGGGTCCAACCTCGAGTGAACCATGTGCTTTTCCGAAATGTCCATTCCCAGGCCTCGTTAGACCTGTCGGCCTACCTCGTTACCTTTCGGAGGGATCCGAGGCCACTCGTCTCCATAGCATCAATGACGGAAGTGCAATACCAAAGAACATGTCCATCACTCGATTTCGAGAGGAATTGAGTTCGGGAGGTTACACGGATGCAGCGCGTGTGCCCACGCCAAAGAAGTTAATAAGACTGCGAAGGAGGCCTTCGAAGAACATCTCTTGCTTCTCGAATTGCTATGCTCATATTATGCACAAGGACCTCTCAAGCTGGTAAATCTAAAGCTTTGTGGGTTTTCCTTATTCAAGACTCGCCGTGAACAAATCAAACATGTCTTTTAGCATACGCTGGTGCTTCACCAGAAATATTACGCAGCCGGCAACATCCCTCTTAGGGAGTGGCATTGTTATTATAACGGCTGTACTATCCTGACAACTCCGACAAGCAGTGATACTCAGGTCCCTCTAAAAGTTACACAATTAAAAAGTTCGATCTTCTCCTCTGAAAATCACTATCTCCGCCATTTGTACTATAAGCACCGACTTAGTCCCCTCTCCGTCGAGTCGGTCTCATGGTGCGGTATTTGCGAGCAGTTTCTAGAATGGGAGCAGTTTGGGACTAGGAAAGATGATCATTTTGCCTCGCCAATTTGACAATGGGCGTCGAACAATCCCCTCCTTCTGCCCGTTTTGCCTTCATAACGAGAATTTTTCACCTACTGAGAGAATCTCAGCGACGATGAGCCAGGTCACCCGTTCTAGCAACTCCGATCACATAGCGGCACACATCGACGCCCCCGATTTCCCTTCAACTTGTATGTGCCCTTACTTCCCGATAGCCTGTACCTATCAGCAAGAGATGGTTCCTCAAGAACTGGCGAATCATTTGACCAATGTTCATGGCATAGTGGTCCCGAAGACTACGCGCAAGGAGCAAAGGGAAGCGCAGAAGAAAGCGAGAGCACTTGGTGAAAGATCTGTAAATGTTCAAGGAGGATTAGGAAGTGGTAACCCATCAAAGAGAATGAAGGAGTTAGCTGGTCTGTTGTAGGAGCTTGTAGTATTATTTGCTGTGGAGGAGATGTACTACATCACGTCCAAGACTCTCTCCAGTGACTAGTGACCATGTCTTTCAGCCATCTCCGCCAAACCACAAAAACTATACATATTACCTCGACTTGCCCCTCCCACCACCTCCTCGGATGCCTCTAGCTAGCTCCTGTCAGTGCTACTATGGGATTTACCTTACGCAAGGGAGCTACTTTTCATACCTTGTTTCCGCCAGAGCCCGAATTATCATATCACTACACGCAGACTTGGGGTAAAATGCATCAGCTCAAGGGTGTCGAGTCTATATACCTATATCAGATATACGGAGGCTAATGGACTTTGGCTCGGAGTGACGTTGTTTCATGCCTCAAGTATATACCGAATGCAACTGCTCAAACATTCTCCTTGGAAATATACGATGCTGTTGGAGTAAGCCTCAATACCATACATACAACAGAGGCAGCATGATTCTAGCCTGCTACTTCATTCGTCTTAAATCCCCTGTCATGGAACAATCTTCGAGCCTCTGGAATCGCGTACCTCTCTATGGTTTTGTTCATCTTTGCCGCAAAATACCTTCAGACTCAGAATTAATTTTCCCTTCCGCTGGTTCCGTTGTAGTCTGCGAACGTGAGCAGCTGCTACTTTAACCTGAGCCGAGGGTGAGCGTACCTGATTAGAACCTAAGTATACCTGAGCAAAGCCCAAGCATCCTAAGCACGCCCGAGTCAGCCTATGCATTATAATATAGGACTTATTTTGGCCTTTGACGTGATCGGTCAGCATTCCGGTGAACCGGAAAGGGCATCATGCAGCTCGCCAAGCAGACTGCCATATGCTTTTGACCGGTCCCTTACGACATGCACCAACCCACCTGTCAGCAGAAATGAAATGGGGCATTCATTTGAGTACATAACAACCAGTATCTCAACTTTTTGTCCCCCTCCAGGCAAAAAATAGCCCTCCAAATCTTGACCAGGCTGAGGATCCTCCAAGGTAAGATAACTTATAATAAAAGCGGATAAACGCTTAACTTTAATAGCAATAACAAATCGCTTTAAGACACCTATAGTATTAGTTAATAGATTAATTAATTAATCGTTTAATTAGTTAATTAATTAGTAAATCAAAAAAGGTCGATTTATATAATGTAAAGTAATTATAAGATTAAGAATCAAGTAAGAGATACGCCACTTTAAATAAGAGGGTTATTTGTTTAATTTAGTAATATAAGTATAATTAGTAGCTTAATTTAATATTTATTCTCGCTTAGCGTAATTAATTATAATACTAGTGGCTTACTATTATTACGTAGTTAAAGGGTGTGTCGTATAAGCACGAGCTAATGCTTAGTTAATTATGCGCTATAAACATTTTCGTTTTTTACTAGTTTATACCGCTTTTAGGAATAACGTGTTCTCTTAATTTCCTTATATATTTTAAATAATAATTAATTTTCAATTTAACCTACGTTAATCGCAAGGCTCTACTCCACTTTTATACCATAGTTTACTTAAACTATTAAGGCTTACTTAGCTTAAAAAAGTTCGTTATCAACTTTAAAATTGTATTAACGCTTTATTAAGATTTGTATTTAGTCGTGCTTAAAGTTTATGTTTAATCGTACTCGTACTTATGGTAGGTCGATATCTGACTTGACGATTATTAATAAGTATCTCGAAACACAAAACTTCACGAGTCTAGTCTCGTTAGCCTCGTATCACGAGTTAAATTCCCTTATTTATATTCCGCAACCTTTAACCTATTATTACTCGTGTATTAAACCACAAAAAGCGACCGTATCAAATTACTACGTCTCGCTTAAGCTAATTAAAGTATAATACGACAAGTGTACTAAAGAAAAAGAAAATATTACAAGTTTAAGTTACGAATATATTAAGTAGCAAAATATTAAATTCATATACACTAATAGCGACCGAGCCTACTTATAATCTCTCTAATCGTTTGTTTATCGCTTTTAATAAGCCTTCTACTCCAAAACTCGAGGTTAAGATGTTAAAGTTGAAATATTAGGTTATATTAAAAAAGAAGAATAAGGTTAATAAGCTTTTAAGCGCTTTTATTAAAAGGTAAAGGTATAAGAGCTAAAAGCAGTGCCTGAGTCGAGGTAGCCATGAGAAGTCGTAGCAAGTGTCACTAACTGTTAAGTCCACCCCCATTTCCAGCTCTCGCTTAAATCATCAACAATTGGTCGAAAAGTTCCCACCACGCAGTGGAATATATAGGGAACAAATTTACTTCTTCGCATCTAGTTTTCTTCATATCCTTCAGCATCCCATCTTTCTACAAACATCAGTACTTGGATTTCCGTAATTTCGAGGATATATATCACTTACCCTTCTTTTTTCGGTTTCTCGAGTGGAGAAAAATCAGCGCGCGAATGAGGGACATACTCAATGGACAGTCACCATCTGCAATTGCCCAGCATCCGCGAAATCGATGTAACTCCCCGCCATATATCCGACACCCGCTCTCTCATATATGCTCTCCTCATTAGACATCGAAATTGGTGCAATCACGAGAACATAGTGTGTCGTTTCCTCAACAGGTGTCTTCGCCACCGCCCTGCCCATTACCACGCATTTCAACGTCTTTGCTCCCGCTTCTGATGGCTTAGCATTGTCATAGAAAATGCGAAATTCGGTTTCGTGATCCTTCCCAACAATGAATCCTCTAGCAATAGCCTTCAGTTGTCCTACTTTCTGGCCATCATTGATCTCCGAGGTTTTCGTTTCTCCCGCCCACGGACTAACGATCTCGTCAGGAGTCCAATCCACGGCTCCCAGAGGCAGATCTAAGTAGTCGATAGCATTTTTATAGCCCATCCACGACCAGCTAGGAACCGCGATCGGCTCTCCAGATAACAGAAGGACTTTTTCGAGGGTAGAAACGTCTTCAGCTCTTTTCCAGAGGAGACTCCGCTGAAGAAGGCTGCGACCATCGTCAAAGACACCGAATCCACCCTCGATCTCGAGATCACGCAGAAGCCGCTTCTGAAGACCCGAGATGGCGATCGGTCGATCGGTCCAGCGGGTAAAGTCAAGTCTGGAGTACTGTCGGTAGAAATCCTCGTAGAGACGGATCCGCTCGCCTCGATCGCTGCCGGTGTTCTCGATGGCTATTTTGGAAGGGAAGTTGGGGTCGCCGAGGAACGATATGAGCTTGCTTTAGGTGTGTTAGTTTGCGGAACTTGATGTACAGGGGGACAGTACTTCTCCATCTTAGTCAGCGTTTCGCATCTCACTCCCTCTCCACACTCGAAATATGTTTGTCGATCTGTGAAGAAGATAGTCCGGCGTGCCAAAGCTCTCTCTTGCATCACCCATCCGCGTTCACTCAGCGGCCCTTGAAGGACGTGACTGTCGAAATCGTCCATAAATCGACAGACATATACCGTCTGCCCACCCATCTCAAAGATTAAGGAATCGTTGTTTTTCCGCGGAACCAGAAAGCCATCCTTTGGTCCCATGGCACTACTGGCCGCGAGTATACAATATGCCGAGCTGAACACATCCTCCATACGTAACGCCTCCGTAGCAAAGTCACCATCGTCGTCTTCGCTTTTTTGTATAATGCAGAGTGAGTCGATCCAGAGGTATTGTACGCTGAGCTTTCGAGTCGTTTCTACGGCATTTTTGAACGTGTTTGGTAGATTGTCGAAGGATATAGATTCCTCATATTCCTTTAGATTTTTCTGATTCGTGCAGAAAAAATCTGGGCCCAGTCCCCAACGGTGTGATAGAGCAGTATATTGAAATGAGTCTGTCGCTTTTGTCTTGTATATTCGAAGGGCGGGCATTTCGAGACTCCCGAGGTAAAGGAGTCTGGTCGGCATTGTTGATGGCTTGGATGGCACGCATTTGGGGTGATTGGCATTGCAGTCTTGGATGAATTGCCGGACGATGCCAAAATGGGTCTCACTTGCAGCTGCTGGCAGCTTTGGGAATCCTATTTGGATGAAATTGGCGGTCAGGCTTTGCGCTACTGCGTCATGTGTCAGAATGAATAAATCGTGCTGTGCTTGGGCACAAGGGATTAGAACTTGCCTGGACTTCGACAAAGGGACATGACAGGTATTCGACCTTCATTTAGCTTCAACATAGACTGATCCCTCGTGAAAGTTACCGATGCAACATTGCCTACGCGGAGATGTTTGGACACCTCCCAACGTAACTTGCAAAAGTCGCAAGTCTCAAGCTTTAGCTCAAGATCCACAAATGAGTCCTTGATGCTAAAGAGCGGCTGGAAAAAATCCATTCTTTGACATGCGTCGCAGCGTTTTGTAGATTGGACGTGCTTCGGAAAGAGCTCCTTTGTTTCCATAGTCTTGACAACTTCATTTGCGAACTTGTTGTCGACCGGAAAGTTCGTGACATCTATCTTTGCTGCATTGCGGTATTCGTTTCTCCGAGCCTGTGTGGCCGAGGGTACTGAGGGCACTGAGGGCACATTCAAGGTGATATCCTCTGATAGAGTCGTCGCAAGCCTATTCAGACGAGGAGTAGGTTGTCCAAGAGCTGAAGCTGGGTTAAGGAAATCTGGCCCCGAAGATCGAAGCCTAGGCAGTCGCAGGCTACTACTTCGGCTTTGCCCTGTGTACCAGTAACGCTCGTTTTCTTCTCCCTTTCTCACAATTTCGTCGAGTGCCTGGCGAAGTTCTCCAGCCTTAGCACGAGACCCAGCGCCTGCCTTCAAATTCACGACTAACAACTTCGTCCGGACAATACGTAGGAGATCCTTGATGGCTGAGTCTTGTCCAACTTTGCATTCCTGGTCTCTAGAGAGTAGGTCCATGGTCTCTGAAACTGCAGGATGCACCTTGGCTCGCTTATTCTCGCCTTTGCCTTCTACTTCGAAATAGGGGCATTGTTGGTCCATTTCGTTGACAACATACATCTTATTGAACTCGTTCAGGGACCAAGTTCCATAGAGAAGCCAAATGATGAATTCCAAGGTGACGCAGCCGAATGACCAGATATCCTGGCGTCGAGATCTACCCCCCGACTTGGTCGACGAATCGAGAACTATCTCAGGTGGTTCATATCGATATGTTGAATATTTCATACTGGTAGGAGGTCTGAGTTCAGTCAGGACGGTGTGGTGTTTAGCCCTAGAGATAGACCAATAGATTAGCAGTAGATCTGGGGCGCATTTTGAGGAAGTTTACAAAGCCGTGTTTCGAGAGAATAAATATGGACTGCTCAGTACTTACAATCCCATATCGGCAATCTTGAGAATACCCACGTCGAGATCAGAGTCAAGGCCCTTTGCGACTGCTCTGGTTCGGACGTGGAGTATATTTTCTGGCTTCAAGTCGCCATGGCGGTATGATCCATCACCTCCACCATACCCGTGTAGCTTTTCCAAGGCATCAGCAAGACCACGAAGCTGCTTGACAACGTCTCGCACGAGCGGCACACTGAGATGTGGGTTTGTGTTGGCCTGCCAAAATTCCTGTAAGTTGCCACCGTCGGCCCATCGAAACAAGAGATATCTGTCATCTCCCCTGGTGATAGCCACAATGAACTCGATGATATTTGGGTGTGGGAGACCTCCATTACACTTGTTGATATCGATATGGGCATGAACCTCCTTCTTCCATTCCGCTTTCAGTGTTCGGAGTGTTGCCACGTCCGGCGAATGGATCCCCTTGAGCTGCTTAACAGCAATGCCCGATCGTTTTTTGTTGAACTATTGCTTGTCAAAATTAGTGGGCGCGGTGTTGACTGGATTCGAACGTACCGTTAATATTGGATCCAGATGATGGGATGGATGAATCTCCACCCGAAACACCTCGCCGAACGCCCCAGTTTTCCTATCGCTGTCTTGTGAGATGAAGGGGAAAATGGCTTTGGGGTGAAGTTGCATGTCTAATTCGTCGCTGGAAAAGATCGGCGCTATATACTCGAATTGTTTATAGCGGAAGTCACGTATTCGTCTTTTGCTCCATGGACGTTGATAAGGATTTTCTCGAAAGAAAGTCAACGCTGCAACGTTCCTTGTTGAAACTGGCAATGATGCGTCCTCAAACGAGATGTCCGAGAATTGTTTTACGGCCATAATCAATTCATTGCCGGCGAGGCCGATGTCGAGCAAGATAGCAAAAATCCGTTTCCCACACGAGAGTATATATGTGAGTAGCTTCGCATTTGAACTATCATTCAAGCTTTCTTTGGTAAAGGCCAGCTCCTTGGTGACAGACTTTTTCGACATGAGTGCTTCGATACACCCCGCAGGGAAGAATTCACGGTCATCGATGACACTCCGGATAGGTGTATTCAAGATTAGGTCACTCAAGCACTCTTCGCCATCGGAACTGGAGTCGCTTCCGGGTTCCTCTGCACTGGGAGACATGGCAATTACTTCCAATCCTTCCGGGTTCTTTCGTAGACGATGCTCTAAATCTTTGAAAGATTTAAGTAACGCTTGATATAAATCGCAAATAATACTAATCCACTTGGCGAGGGCCGCTGGGAGCAACGCTGCCAACATCGTTTAAAAAGAAGACAAATTAAACAAAAGCGGAGCCTCGTGAACTCGGAGGGCGACTTACTTTAGTAACAATGCAGCCAGTACCGCGCATTTCAGCGGGCGTTCATCTAGAACAAGGAAGGTGGGACCAATAGCTGGCTGCATGTGGAAGGGTGTGAAGAACCCGGGCGCCTCCTTCATGCATACCTGAGCCCATGCACATCAGCAGATCGGCTGAGATTGCGGTTAGTGACTTCCTTTAGTTCACTTGCAGATGTTCCAAGCCCCAAAAGCACCCCAGGAGCAAACAATGTGGCTTGCGGCTGAGAAGCCTGCAGAAGGCCAGCTTCTTCTTCGAGGCACTTGCATGGTCATCAACATGCAATGTCTGCAGCAAACTAATTTAGCCGGCCTGATATACCATCGCCCAATTACTTCATATCAAGGATAATAATCTAACCTTTTCTATTTAAGCGCGGACCTTTGTAAACTAGATACTTGGTAATGCTGCTTTACGTAATTTCCCTAGTATTTTATATGCCCTCCCTGTGCTTTAATTAAGTCCCCACCCCACCATTTGGCCCACCCCCCTATTTGGACCACCTCGCTTAGTACACCGCTATTTTACTTACCTACCTTTAACAATTAATAATTATTTTATTCTCTTATTGATTTTTCTTGATTTTTTTGAATTTGAATTAAGACAACGATAAAGCTAAAATACAGTGAGTATAATGTGCGTTAAGCAATTGACGCGGTTAAAAATGGCAAGTTCGAACGATGCGTTGTAATTGAGTAGGGTATTATAAAATATTATATAAAAGTTGAGGTGCTATCGAGTTATTAAGTATTATTTGTAAAGTGGTGGAAAAATGCGAAGTGGTCCAAATAAGGGGATAGGGACTTACTACTTTACATCTCTTAGGCATTTCCCGTACTAATTCCTTAATTCTTTCAATTATAATAAATTCCCAAGCCTCTATTATAGCTTCTCGTAACCTCTTATACGACTTATGAATATTTAGATACTGTCTCTTAATATAATCCTTTATATTATCCTAAATAGTTTCTGTTGGGATAGCCTTAGCTGAGGGGTATTCTCTTACTCTAATAGCTTCCAAAGATAGTCGTCTCTCCTGGCCAAATGAAGCTTGGTTTTATACCTTGCCTCTTGGTTTCGTATAAGTAATACTTATATAAGCTACGGGGTTTAGTACTTAATATATTTAAGGTAGCTTTCCCTTTCGTACGAAAGGGACACACAGAATATACTTAATTAAACTTCACTTGTTATATTCTTTGTTACCCTAATATTAAGTATTAAACCTTAGTTAGATACTAACACTAATTAGTAGTTAAATAACTACAGAATAGTTAAGTAATACTTTTGTACGACGACAATTAGAAAGACAGACCAGAGAGGCAAACTAATCGGACCTTGCGTCGGCGACTAACAGAAGAAGACGATTCGTACGACAATCGAAAAGACAGACTAGAGAGGCAAACTAATTAGACCTTACGTCGGCGACTAACAGAAGAAGACGATTTGTACAATCTAAGGATTCACGGAACGTAAACACGACTTAATAATTTTTTATTAACCTTTATATAAAGAAGGACATAATAATTCTACTACTAGAGGTCACTTACTTATTAGATACAAAAGTATAAGGGGAACCTTTTAACCTTACGAACGACGAGTATTAAACGCTTAAACGAGTTAATAACTATATTACTTTAGCCCTCGTATAATACCGCTAAAAAGAGTTTTAGGACTATAGACTTTGGGAAGAATTTAAAGAAGGCTTTAAAGGATAGACGGAAGATACATTTACTATTAAATCCCGGGAAGTTATTAAAGATCTTTATATATACCTTCTTAATTACAGAGTATAAGTACAAGAATAAAGGGGATCTATCTTGTACGCTTAAACGTTAGCAGATGTTTTAGAAGAGGAGGAACTATATGAGTAAATAGATTAAAATCGAAGGACTTATACTTAATGGAAATCCCAAGGGCAAGACAGAAACTAGCAAGGTACTCCGACTTTAATTTTATAAAGCAAACTACTAGCGAGACACGCTATTTCGGACAATTCTAGAGATTCTTTAATTATATAAACTCAAGAGGCAGAGGACTTACTCTTAGAGCCAATTCGAACAACTTAGTAACAGCCTCAAACGTCCAGACAATATCTAAGTCCTCTGCCTTATGTCGTTTTAAATAAGAATATAGCTAGTTTTAACTAGACTTTATACGTAAACTTAATAAGGTTTTTATTATTAAATAAAGGTTAAATAACTAAATAACGTTACTTAGTATATAAACGTTTTAGTCTTATATTATATTCGGCCTTAAATAATAACCTTTTAAGTCAGGACTAAGCCTACGAAACCGTCGAACGACTACTAAGATAACATTCGTACAAAGATAATCTACTGACCTTGAGAGCTCTTTCGCCGGAACTAACTATATTATATAAGTCTTAAATAATTATCCCGAACTCACGGTTATTAACGGACCTAATAAAAGTTTATAGTAACGAGAGCCAAAAGTACGGTAGAGAGTAGTATAATATCTTAGATATTTGTCTCTAAGTTTTCTTTAATTATTATATAAATATCAAAATCTTAAGTGATTAGTATTACTTAGTATTCTCGATTATACTAAAAGGACGAGCAGCGGATTTCTATTATAATAAGATTATAAGACGTTCGTACGATTTCTTTATAATAATTCGTATAACTC
Source organism: Leptodontidium sp. 2 PMI_412 (assembly GCA_021432625.1). Taxonomy (NCBI): domain Eukaryota; kingdom Fungi; phylum Ascomycota; class Leotiomycetes; order Helotiales; family Leptodontidiaceae; genus Leptodontidium; species Leptodontidium sp. 2 PMI_412. The sequence goes on from MU270487.1 coordinate 75,697, forward strand.
GGAATCACTTTAAGACTAAAGAAAATTAGTAAAAGTACTTATTCGAGTAGAGAGAGACTATATTAATCTTTACGATTATAAAGAACTTAGAGAAGTCTCGGTTAAAATACTTGGAAATTATATTTAATTCTCTTTATACGGCGTAACGCGGCTTATCGAGGGAATATTAAATAAAGTATAATCTTCGCGATTAAGTGCTAAACGTATATTGTGGAGTAAAAGAGTGTAATCTAGTACTATATAAGCTTGCATAGACATTTGAAGGGCTATGCGTAGACTTATAGTCTATAATTACTATAGCTATATAAACGAGGGAAGTTGGCACTTACTTATAAAATCGTTTATACGATTATAATTATAACTTAGTAAAGAGATAATTCTATAAGAAGGCACGACAATTTCCGGATCGTATAATACTAAACTAGTTCTAAAAGAGGACTTTTCGTTTAAGGAACCTTTTTAATAATTATACGAACAAGAATTGTATTATTTATAAGAAGGAAGGTTACTAGTTAATAAATTATCTAGAGGTAAAGTAAAAAGCTACGTAGGCGAAGGTTAAGAATCACTTAATAACTGAGTTTAATAAATCTAAGGAAGTAACTTAGGCTTTCTTAAGTTTATACGAAGATTTCTTAGGGGAATTTAATTATATAATAATAAAAGAAGTACTAGAGGATATAAAGGAATAAAAGGACGAAAATAAACTAAAAGGATTCTTTATAAAGTACGGGGAAGTCGACGGACGACAAATAATCTAAGTTCTAAACGACAAATTGACAAAATACGCCTTTTTATAACGAGACCTAATAAAGGATTTATATAAAGGCGAGGTATTTATTATTAAAGACAGATATTCGTCTGAAGTCTTCTAAGGGATTATGCTAGACAGTAGTACTACTAGAATCTTTGCTACAGGAAAGTAATAAGTCTAAGCACTTCTAAAGCTTAACCTGTCGTTAGAAGTTAATTGTATAAGTAGCTAAATATATACGATTTAATTTAATAAAAGAGTAATAAAATCAGAGGGATTAATACTCGTACGAACACTTATTAAGCAAGTGAAGTTCTAGATTATTTTAATAAATACCTTATTTTTATTATATATTTAAAATATAAACTCCTTTAGTGTATAATTAGACAACCTTTAGAATATTATAATTTAAGGGGATAAGAGAATTCTAATTATACGAAAATAGGGACATTTATAAATAATAATTTATATAATAAAAGACACGTTTATATACTAGTACTTTATAGAAATAAAGCTTAAGTAACTCTATTAACACTTTAGACATCCTTTAGTTAAGAAACTATACTACGTTCTTTAGCGAGTAAGACACAAGGAAATAAACTTTCGTATAATTAAGAAGATCTTAAAGTTCTGCGAATAGTATTAGCTTTATACAAAGAACTTAAGTCGATTTAGATTCTCTTTAAAAGACGATATCGAATTTAATTTCTCTATAATCGTGGATATTTTATATCTTTTAAGAGTAGTAGTCCTTTAAGTAGTTAATAAGGCAACCGGCTTTAATACTATTTAATTCTTAAAAAATAATTCGGCGAAGATAACGTGAATTACGCTTCGTATATATTAGATTAATACTTACCTTAAACCCTTAGATTACTTTATACACAATACTAGGACGAACTTCGTATTATTAGAATTTAAAGTAAATACTTGTATAATAAACGTTAATATAAAGGAAGTCTTAATTAAGGCATATTAGAGTGTCAGGAAGGTTAAGCGGTATTACGCCCCTTTACGCCAATTGTACGAGATTATTTAAGACGAGACAAGAAGCGAAAACCTAGCAAAAGAAGTAGTCCTTTAAATAGCTATAAAAGCCGTAAATAATACGGCTAGTCTAAATAGACTAATTCTAATACTTCTCGTTTTTAGAGTATATCTTAGACTTTCGTATAAAGACTTATTATTTACGGATATACTTATTAGAGTAAGGGCAGTTTAAATAGTAATAATAGAATTACGAAAGATTTAAGCTATACAAAAGATTAAAGATAATTAAAGTATAAGGAACGGCCTTAATATTACTAAGACCGTACGACTTTTATTATAATCTTCAATAAAGGTATAGCAGGAGAAAAAGGGATAAATAGGCCCGTTTTCGTTATTATTAATTATAAAGAAAGAGTGTATTATTTAATTACCTTTAGGACTAACTTTCTTTTATACGACAGTAATTAAGCCGTTTTATATAAAAGAAATCGCTGAGGCCCTAGAGGACTATATAAAATTAGACTAAGTGTCTCCTTTAGTACGGCTAGTTGTTTTAATTCCGTTTAAGACAAAGCAGGAACTCGAGAAGGGACTCGTATAATTACTAGAAGTTTTCTTGACTCAGAAAGAATAATACGACTTAGACTTATCTCGTATAATATAAATAGTAAGGAAGATTATTAGCCTTAGTCTTTTATTTAAAGAATCTTAATAAAAGGAAATTAATAACTTAATTACTTAAGGCGTATTTAAGTTCGTATAATACGACCTAAGGTAATATCGCGGACAGATCTTTAATTCCCGGCTTATTAATAAAATTAAAGGGAAGACAACTAAAGCTTTATACTGTTACGACCTACGATGCGCCTCGCATTCTAACCGACACGGGCTCGTAGCATCGCTGGCTATGCGACGGCGCTAAGCCTAATAGGGAAGACTTAGTGGCGAGCCTGCGACATATAAATAAATGGCCCCCGACTACGCTAGGCCCTATTAGGAGGCTCCTTTATGTATTTATACTCGAGCTCCCCCTTATAGAGAGCTCTCCTTTCCTCCTTGTCTTTTCTTCTCGATTCTGAGCGTAATATTAGGCCTAAATATAAAGCTAAAGTCTACTCGCCGTATTAACCTCTTACTAGCCGTAATATAAGAAAAGACTAATACCCCTTTACTATAAAGCGTTATATCTTACTCAGTCTTGCGCCTTGTCGACTTGCCCTTATAGTAAGTTAATAACGAGCCTTAACACCTTAGCTTATTTAATAGATAAGTACCTCTCTGCCTTAATAGTAAACTGTCCTAGAGAAAGCTAAATATTCTCTCGCGATTAACTTACTTTACTATAACTTAACACGCGCCGCTGTTTTAAAATATATATTTAATTAATAAATCAATTAATAACCTTAAACACCTCTTTACCCTCCTCTATTACTATTACTGACCTCTCCCCCTCGTTAGCGAAGCTCTAGAGAAAGGAGCGCCCTTATACGGCTAGGCTTTACTAACACCCTTATCCCTTTAGTTAAGACTCTCTCGGAGGAGCTAGAAAGCTTTAACAGATTTGACTTAGACTTAGAGGACAAACCCTAGCGTTTCTTTGACGCGTCACTAGAGCTTACTAATATAAAGGGCCTTACCCCCGCTTAATAAGCTAAAGTGAATCAGCTGATTAAGGACTCTATTAGCTCTACTATCGCCGCCGCCGTCACACAAGCCCTTACTTAATATATTATTAATAACCCTCACTAAGAGACTAACACTCCTTCTCCTTCTAACTAATTAGTACGAGCTCTTACGGCGGACTTCTAGCCTACCGCCGACTATTACCTCCTTAAGCTGAACCCCGCTATCCCTGCCGTCGAGCTTAATAAGGTTAAGTACCCCCGTACCCCCTTTAGCGACTATAAGGGCGAAATTAAATACGACGCCTAAAAGATAAATATAAAACTCTTTATTTAGAAATACTCAGGGAACTTCCTCACTAGCGAATCGTAAGTCTACACTTACTTTAAGTATATAAAGGGAGAAGTTAAGACTATTATTCTTTAATAAATAAACCCCGACTTTACTAGAGATTTTAATAGAGCCACTAATATCTTAAAGGCTTTAGACTAGCGTTTCTTTGACTATAACTGAGTATAAGCTGTTAAGCTTAAGTATAACTAATTATAAATAAGTAATATAACTTATAACGAGTTCTATATAAAGTTTATAATATACGCGGCTATTAGAAAAATCTCACTTAATTAATAGTTTGACGACGTATATAAGAAAGTCTTAAATAAACTTAAGTATAATATTTAAACTAAGAAGTATAAATTTACTAGAGATTATACGGCTCTTAACGAGTTCTTAGCTGTCTTAAATCGCGAGTTATAAAATATCACTACTAGACGAGTTAATAGACATATTATTACTATTATCTACGAAGCCCCTCAAGTCTCCTTTAATAATACTAATACTAGCGACTCGCGCGGTATCTTAAAGAAAGACAGCTAGCGTTCGACTTCACTTACTCTTATTACTCACGTATAAAGACTACTGACTCTAAGACAGTCGTTAGATGCCCGCCAGTGTACGCCCTCTCCTTCGCCTATCTTGCGCCGACTTAAGTCCCCTGTACCTCCTCTTGCACTTAGGGACGTCTCTTCTGACACCTGTCTTTACTATAATAAGACCGGCTATTAGGCTAACGACTGCCCCAAACGCCGTAAAGACTAGGCTCTCGATAAATCGATTTCCTAGCTAGTCGTCGGCAAGGAACTAGAGACTAACGAGCTCTTAAAAAACTCTTAAGCCGTGACAAAGACTTATACTTTAATATAAGCTATAATTTATAAAAGGACTTAGTATTTGATTTCTATACTCTTATTAAAAGACGACAATTCTTAATTAGTATTAAACTAAAAAAGAATAAATTCTTTACTAAGACTCTTATATATATTAATAATAAAGCTAATATTTTTAATATTATTAAAACCTCTTTCGTATACTAACTCGTTAAGTAATTTAATATCTCTTTTATATCCCTCCCTTAATTAATTATTTTAACTAGTTATAATAGTAAAAAAGGCAAGCTAATTAATACGGCCGTCTTACTTACCCTAATAATCGACCGCCGGCGAATTAACTTCCCCTTTCTAGTGACTAACCTAAGAAACACCGACGTCTTAATTAGTCAAAAGTTCCTTAAGTATTACGACTTAAAGTAATTATATACAAAGAACTATAATCAGCTAAAATAGCCATTAAATATACCCGTCTAGCCGTACTTTAACTAGTGAGTTTTTATTAATATTAATTATTCTAATAAGCTAATCGTTAAGTCTCACTAACTTGACGTAAAACAAAGGGATGCCTTTATAAATATAAATGACTACTGCTAGAGACAAGCTAAGCTTATAGCGCTCGACAATTCCCCTAAGACGAAGGCCCCCGTCTAACTTATTACTAGTGTCTCGCTAACTCGACCCTTGAACTTTACTAAAGAAGTTAAAGAGCGCCTATAAGTTATAAAAGAGTAATTGAACTTTTTAATATCCCGTGATCTAAAATTATTACTTAAAGATAAGAGAACTCGTAGAGCCTCTCTAGTAAATTACTAGATAAAGGTACTTATTACGAAAATCTTCTTTATATTAATAGTAGTAATATTTATAACGTACCTTTAACTTAAGAGGGCTAAAAAGAATAAGGTATAAACCTTCGTGACATTAGTACTTGAGATCGACTAAGAACTAACTCGTCGTCGGCGAGAGGCCTTAGACTAACTAAGTGTCGAACTTATATTAATAAATAAAGACCTGACCTTAAAAGAGGCCTTAGAGGCTAAGTACGCGCAAGATAATGAGCTAGTAAGTAAGAAGCTCCTAGTAAAATACTAAGAGTATACTCCTCTCTTCTCCCGGCGAGCCTCCGACGAGCTATTAGTGTATCACTAAAGTGTAAACTACTAAATCGAGCTTACTAAGGAAAACGACTTGTCCTTTAAACTTCTCTGGCGTATAACTAAAGAATAGTTGTTAGAGACTAAGTAGTATATTATTAACAATTTACACAAGGGATTTATTAAGCCCTTTAGTACATTATATACGGCCCTTATTCTCTTCGCTAAGAAAGTCGACGGCAGTCTCTAGTTATGCGTCGACTATTAGAAGCTAAATGCCCTGTCAAAGAAGGACTTGTACTTGATCCCTCTAATTAACGAGATAATAACACATATTTATAAGGCAAAGGTCTTTATAAAGCTTAATATTTAATAGGCTTTCTATTATATTTATATGTCTCTTAAGAATAAAGACTATACGACCTTCTACACTTAATATAACACGTATAAGTATAAGGTCCTTCCCTTTAGCCTTACTAATAGTCCGGCGACTTTTTAGTGATTTATTAACGATATCTTTATAAAACACCTTGACGACTTCTGCGCGGCTTATATAAACAATATCCTTATATATTCGTCTACTCTGGAGGAATATAAGGTTTATATTAAGAAAGTTATAGTAATATTATAAGTACACAGACTTCAGGCTAATATTAAGAAGTCTGAGTTTAGTGTATAAAAGACTAAGTTCTTAGGATTCGTTATTAGAGTCAATAGCGTAAAAGTAAACCTAGAGAAGATTAGTGTAATTAAGGACTAGTGATACATTAATAATATACGGGGTATATAAAGTTACTTTAACTTTTATAACTTCTACCGCCAATTTATTAAAGACTATAGTCGTATTATATATCCTCTTACGATATTCACTAGAAAAGACGTTCCCTTCGTTTTTAATAACGCCTATAAAAACGTATAAGAGACTCTTTAGGAAGCCCTTTAATCTACGCCGGTTCTTTATTATTACGACCTTATTAAGTAGACACGGTTAGAGACTAATTCTTTAAATAAAGTCGTCGCTAGGATTTTATCTTAATTATAAGAGGACAATACCTTTTACCCCGTAAGATACTTCTCTAAGACTATAACGGACCCTAAACTCAATTACTCGATTTATAACAAAGAGATACTAGTGATTTTTTAGTCGTTTAAGTAATATCGCCTAGAGCTCTTAAGTACTTAAAAGAACGTCCTTGTTTATATAGACTACTAGGCCCTAAAGTACTTCATGACTACTAAGGACTTTACGGCTAGGCAAGCTCGATAGGCTAAGTTCTTTACGGATTTCTATTTTACGATTATATATTATATTAGGACGACTAATATATTAGCTAATACCTTATCTCAACGGGATTAAGACTTTACGGCGACAGAGGCACGTAAGCGGGCTATTCGCAGTTAATAGTTAATTCCGACTGACAAAATTGACTCGCGAGTCGCTAGCGACCTTCAGCTCTCCGCCGTCGACCCTATAGACGCTTATATTAATGTCGTAGAGACGGTACCCCTAGCACCTATAAAGGCTATAATCCCGGACCACGATATTGAGACACGTGACGAGCCAGAGCCAGAGCCGGAACCTGAGCCTAATACAGAAGTGCTAGTCGACCTAGAGACTCCTATGCCGGAAGAGCTAGACCTTAACTCTATAGTAGCCTATAACGTCACAGAATATAATATTATTAATTAAGTACTCGTAGTTAATAAGTCTTCGCTTTCGCTAAAGCCTCTCTAACAAAAAGCTAGGGAATAATTATTAAATTACGAGTTAATAAACGACAAGTTACTTTTCTAAGGACGCCTAGAAGTGCCCTTAGAGCCGCTAGAGCTTCGCACGACACTTATCTGTCATATATACTCCTAGCTATTAGTAGTACACGCGGGGATTAAGAAGATAAAGGCATTACTAAGCCGTAAATATTATTAGAATAGCCTCTCTACAGACGTAGCTCGATACGTAGCGAATTATAGTTACTCCCGGCAAAAGGCTAAAAGAGATAAGACTCCTAGTTTCTTATACCCCCTATTAATCCCCGCTCAGCCGTATTAACACTTCACGATAGATTTCACGAAGCTACTATTAAATAAGTATAGTTATAACTTCGCTATAATTATCGTTGACCGCTTATCTAAGAAACCGGTCTCGATACCTTATAACGATATAATTACAGCGAAAGGCATAGTTACTCTCTTCCTTGTCCATTAAACTCGACACTTCAGTATGCTAGACTCTATTATCTCAGACCGCGGACCTTAGTTCGTCTCCTCCTTTTAGAAAGAGTACTGTCGTATCCTCGGGACTAAGGTAAAGTTAACGACGGCGTATAACCTAAACGTCGACAGTTAAACGGAAGTAATAAACTAATATATTAAGTAACGGCTTCGTCCCTTTTATTATTACTACTAAGACAATTAAAGTGACCTCTTATTAATTATAGATATCGCTTAATTAACGTTACTACACGAGTCCTTAGGCCGCCTGTCTCCTTTCCAGCTACTTAACGGCGCTAAGCCAAGGACTTCTTAGGACTTAGTTAACCTAGAGCCGCCGGCTATAGTAATAGAGAGACTCAACTGCGAGGAGGCTCTACAAGTAGCCTTATAAATAAAGGAAGTTATAGAAGTCGTATAATCGTCCTTAAAGGACTAGCAAGAGAAAATAGAACGACTGGCGAATCGTAGACGACGCGCTATTAATTAGGACGTTAACGACTTAATATTAATTAATACTCGGAACTAAAACGTTAACTGACTTTTAAGGAAGTTATCTAATAAGTAATACGGCCTTATTAAGGTAATCGCTAAGGAAGGAGAGAGCTAGAGAGTTAAGTTATTAGAGGACTAGTTAATTCACCCCGTTTTCTACTCGCACTCGCTCTACAAGTACGTTGACAACCCCCTGCCGAGACAAGCTAGAGTTACGCCGGCACTTATCTAGCTATTACTTAAGTAAAATAAGTAAGAAATTAAAGGCATCCTTAGCTCTAAGGTTATATAAAACAAGCTATTTTATCATATTAAGTAGCTAGGCGCTAACAAAGACTTAAAATAGTACTTATACTTAGATACTATAACGGCTCCGTATATAGTCAAACAGTTCCACCTCGAGTATCTTAACGCCAAGGGCCCCTTAAGAGCTCTCCCTAAGTGGCTAGAGGCTTATAACGAAGGTATCGACGACTATAATGACCTCAAGGACGACACGGTTATAATTACAACTACGCGGACGTAGTTTTTTAGGAGGGGGGGGTAATATTACGACTTACGATGCGCCTCGCATTCTAACCGACACGGGCTCGTAATATCACTGGCTATACGACGGCGCTAAGCCTAATAAGGAAGACTTAGTGGCGAGCCTGCGACATATAAATGAATAGCCCCCGACTACGCTAGGCCCCATTAAGAGGCTCCTTTATGTATTTATACTCGAGCTCCCCCTTACAAAGAGCTCTCCTTTCCTCCTTGTCTTTTCTTCTCGATTCTGAGCGTAGTATTAGGCCCAAATACAAAGCTAGAGTCTACTCGCCGTATCAACCTCTTGCCAGCCGTAACATATACGAGAAATCTAGACTTGTGATTTAAGTGTATAACAACGCAGGAAAGGAACAGATCCTTACTTAGTCTCCGACAATTCAACGGATTAGTCAGCGACTAATTCTGGCACTTTATCTGTTACTTATATAAAAAAGGTTATTAATCTTTATTCGGGATATTACTTAAGCGTATATTTAGTCGACAACTTTTCTAAATCGTATAATCTATATAAGACTACTAAAGCAAATTACTAGTAACTACTCGCCGGATATAATTATACTTATACGAAAGCTATTATATAATATCCCGGAATTAGGAATACACTAGTAAGGGACGTATAATATATATTATAAGGTTAAGTTATATATAAAAACGTCTTTATATAATCTATGCCTTCTAATTACTTAACTAAGAATGCCGTTTAAAGTAATTAGAATATAAACAAATAATACTTTAATCTTAACTACTAACGAGTTTTAAGAGAAAAAGGAGAAAAAACTCGAGATTACCGGTTTCTTTATAAAACTAAAAGATTGTTTATTATACGAATTACCCCTCGTGTTTAACGGATATATTATATATAATCGAAAGGACTTCGTCTAAATCCTTTAGAAAGGGCAAGGCGAGAAGTTAGTTAAAGTTAACTTAAGAGTACTAAACTATATAAACTAGTATCAGGAATAACGGGCTCAAGGGGCATATATCGCAACTTTATATTAACCTAAAGCTTTATACGACTTATTAATTACGGCTTAATTCTAAGAACTAAAGGATACTAACGTAAAGAACTTAAATAAACGCATTTAATAATAGATTTAAAATATTAGACGAGGATTAAATTATATTCCTTTAGACTTATATTATACAAAGTTATTTGTTTTTATTAACGGATCCTTTGCGAATAACAAGGACTTAAGTTCTTAGCTTAAATACGTAATAATTCTCGGCACAGAGGACGACGACCCTGATTCGAACGATTAAAACTCGTTTCTTTTTTTTAGAAATTTATTTTATTAAAGTAATACGAAAAGTAAACGAATAATACAAAGTGTCTTAGCTTCCGAGATCTACGGTATAGTTAATAAGGTTAATATAGTAATTGTAGTAAAGAGTACAATTGATATTATTATGTCGCGGCTTAAGATACTAGCGATCTTAATTGTTATTTATATAAACTCGTTCTTATTATACGAATGCCTCGTAAAGTTCGGCACTATAAAAGAGAAGCGGCTAATAATTAATATTATAGCTTTACGTTAATTATATAAACGACGAGAACTTATAGAAATCTAATAAATTAATAGTTAAGACAACCTGGCGGATATAATAACGAAGTTAAACTTAAATAAAAACTTAAAAAAGTTAATTAATAATAATTAAATTGTCGTACAAGTAAAAAGATAAGTTAAAAGGGAAAAGAAAGTAAAGCTAGGGGAGGAATAGTATTATATAATATAATAATTTCATTTATTAAATACGTGTTTTTTATTTTACTTTAGTTACTTATTTAAATACTATACAAAATAATAGTTATGTATTTTTCGACTAAACAAATAATATTTAATACGACGATCGACTATTTAACGACTAATTATTTAATAATAATTTAATAATAGATCGGCTAAGGGAAATCTCTATTAGTTTCCTTTATATAGGCTCTTGTACAAAGTACTTATCTCAAGTACTATATAAAGGTTAAAGATAAGCTTAAGTCTATCTACTTAAAGGGAACCTCCGTATAATGCCTAAAAGCTTAATTATAAAAAGGAATTGTGCTTATAAACAAAAGGAAACACAAAAGATAAGTACGAAGTTATAAGATAATTAAAGTATCTCTAAATCTATCTTTTATTAAGCCCCTTTATATAAGTCTAATAATAAGTCCCTATAGTGCCCTTTATATAGTAATTACTTAAACTTCGTTACTCTCGTTTCTTAAACCTTTATCTTTAAACAATAAGTCCTTAAGAGGGGGATTATAACAAGTGGTATAATCTCGCCACTTATAGTTACTATAATTATCCCTGAAATAACCTTAAACTAAAGTATAATTAAGGAAAGGCGTTAAGCCACGCCGGGAACATTTAACATAAGGAATAACTTAAATAACACTTTTTAATTAAATCAAGAGGGCATTAATATATAAAAGCCGATGTGTTATAAGTTACTAGAGTGTAATACGCCCTTATACGAAGGCGACATTACGTCCTAGTATAACTAAGACTGTTTATTATAACGCATTATAACACAACGGGCCTAATTACTGCCCGCCGATAATAAGTATAAGCTAGGCGTTAGCGTTAGTAGTAACTAGCGCGGCATTAACAGCGTTAAAGAGAACAAGGGCCCTATATAATGTTAGTTCTTAGACAAAAGGACTAGAGGTTCGTACGAGAAGCTATATCCTAGGGATAAGGGCTAACTCGTATAAAGAGAAAAAGACTAATATTATGTGGTGTGGTGTAGTGTAGTGTAGTGTAGTGTGGCTACGCAGGCGTTAGTACTACCTTACTAATATTACAGTAGTTGTGTGAAGCTAGTCTCGAGGGGGTAGACTTCGTACGAGGGAGAGTACTTACTTAGTTATGGTAGTAGTGGTAGTGTTGTGGCCTATAGAAGACCTTTTGTTAGTATATAGCGACAACGAATTAGATTACCTTGTAGGCAAGGCGGAAAAGAGAGGCGCCGATTCGTATAAGGCTATCTTAGGTCGTATAAAGAATATTTGAGGAGGAGGAGAGTTATATGAAGAAGAGAAAAGGGGACTTACTATTACTGTTACTATTGTTGTTATTAGTTAAAGAAAAAGAGAAGAAGAAGAGAAGAGGGAATTTAGAAAATCTCTTTTGTGTGTAAAAAAGGCTAGTAGCTAGCTAATAAGAGACGTACGAGGAAGGAACGAAGTCGTTCCTTCTTAAAGCGGTCACTATTTAATATAACGAGCCGAAGTTATATAGGGCACGTACTTTGTACGAAGGAAGAAGAGGAGCTAGGGATAATGTGTTAAGTTGCGCGCACTTTATATAAAGGAGAAAGAAAGAAGGTAAGAGAGTTTTTCTTTAATAAAAGAAGAGTTACTAGTATTAAAATAGCCTTAACTAAGGGGCATTCTCTTACTCTAATAGCTTCTAAAGATAGTCGTCTCTCTTAGCTAAATGAAGCTTAGTTTTATACCTTGCCTCCTAGTTTCGTACGAGTAATACTTATATAAGTTACGGGGTTTAGTACTTAATATATTTAAGGTAGCTTTCCCTTTTGTACGAAAGGGACACACGGAATATACTTAATTAAACTTCACTTGTTGTATTCTTTGTCACCCTGATATCAGGTATCGAACCTTAGTTAGATACTAACAGTTTCAATTAGATTTAAATTAGAACTATTCGCAAGCTAATATATTAGTAAAATCTTAATCGCTTCAAATACTAAACGAGGAAGCGTAGAAGCATGGCCTTTTGCGTTATCTTATTAAAATTAAAGCTTGGGGTATTACTATAGAATCTCTTAAACTTTTAGTATAATAATCCTTAAGTATGAGCCTTCGTTAATTATCTCTTAATTCTTCTCTTAAAACGACCCTTTATATTTGCCGTATTTCCTTAATATCATACCCCAAAATATCTAACTAATCTTCATTTAGTATAGCCCTTTTACATAATCAGAATATAAAACCTCTTCCGGTCCTACTTTACGAGTAACCTAATCTTTTGTATATTTCCTTAGTTATACCTAAGTTTCGTCACTCCAAACAACAAAGAACCACTACTTTTCGATCTAATATTTATACTTAATAGCCTATTAAAACCTTTAAACTTAATTTGTATATATAAGAACTAGTTTTCGGCGTATAATCCGGTAAGCATATCCTTTCTTTTTAAATCCCGTACGAATTACGTAAAGATCATAATTTTAGTAGAAAATAATAAGTATATTAGCCCACGAAGTACGTCGAGTCTTCTTTAATAAAGTGACCTATTTAATAAGGCTTTTTTGTTATAGCGTATTACGAAAAGCTTTGTAACCGGTACGGTGTTTTTTTAAAGACTTAATTGATAAGCGAAAACGTACTGTGGTGGGGAAGACTCTGGTAGCTCCTTTGTCACCTGACCGGATAAGCTCTTTCCACATAAAAGAGCTCAACACTTGAAATCAACTCAAGAACCAAGAACGTTTACAGATATTTATCAAATACACTTTTTTCTCCTCCACTCCCTCAAGGTTTCATGCTCTTCAGATATGCGTTATCTTTAGATTTGATCAATCCGCGATTTCTTACGCCTAGAATCTCTCCCGTACCTCACTACATGCTACCTCTCTTGTTGTGTGGTTTATTGGGCTTTATCCCTCCCACAGTACTTAACTTAACCTAAAGTTAAGTTTAATTAAAGAGCCGTTTAATATGAAATCTAGCTAGTATCAAAATAAAAGTTTCGCACTTCAATCGATCGTCTCGAGTCATTGATTTTCGTAGTGTTTAAGCGTAGGTATTGAAAATATTGACTCCATAATAAATTACTGTGATTTAAGTAGTAAAAGCAGCACTCTTGCATTTAAAAGTCATTGGTTATACCTATTGTTAAAACCCCTGGTTAAGTGGAAGCTTCTAGTATACCGCACAAACGCCAAAGGTCAGATTGTTCGGGCATGTACGAAGTATCAATTTCTTTTGGCTGGGGTAAACAGTGATCGCCGTGAACTTGGCGGGAAGGATGACCAACCAAGCGATGGCAAGCTCAAAGCGTTGCCTTAATCTTTCCCAAGATGTCCTTGAAATTGACCGGCGTGACCTACGAGTCCAGGTTGCTTCCCATAAGTCCATGAAGTCGATCCAAGTATATTTCGAACATCATTCTCGGTCTCAATTATCTCATTCGTGGTGCTCAGGCGATGAGGTAACTTTGTATCCGTAGCCGACACTATGCTCACATTTATGCAGCATATTCCCGAGTCTCGTCAACACCTCTTGACAGGTAGCCCGGTCTCGTTTTTGGGGGTCAATTGTCTTGATAACGAGTAAATCATCCCGAACCATCTCTATGAAGTCGCGAAGGAACTCGGTACATGAATCATCGGCGAGGAGTTGACTGATAAACTAGAACTCAGGGTCAGTGGTGTCCAAATACATAGGTGTATGTAATTATTGACTCACATTCGAGACAGAGGGCTTTATTTCCGCTCTCTGTTTCCACTTCTTGCCTAAAATCTCTGGTTTCAACACATAAAAGGTTGTGCAGTCCTGGCCAAGCACAAAATCCTCCGGTATTCTGTCGAAGTTAAAGGTGTCGACCAAGTCCCAGCCACCCATCAGCCATGTGATGAATTCGAGATACAGACATCCAAGCGTCCACATGTCATAAGAACGACCAATTGCACCCGTCCCTTCTATTTCCACTTCCGGTGCCTGATAAGAGCGAGACGTCGCAAAGTTGGACTTCGGCTGCATAGACCTCGTATGATGTACGCTCATTTCCGCAAGTCCGAAGTCAGAGAGCTTCAGCGTTCCTTGTTTGGTTTTCGCGTGATCTTGATCTGGAAACCAAAGGACATTTTCCGGTTTTATATCACCATGATGACCGAATGCCTCATCCTTCGGCTGTGGCCGAAGTTTCGAACTTTTGTACTGGTGAATCGCCACGACCCCTTCTGCGATGCCTCTACACTGTTGAGCTACCCATAGCACGGTGTGTCGGTCCATGGTTGGAGTCGGATTCACCTCCATCCAGTATCTCCGCAAATCTGCATCGGCCCAGTGGAATATCAAGAAGTAGGCGCCGAATTGTCGATACGTAGCCAAGAGAGATACCAGATGTTTGTTGGTGGGTACATCTGGGTCGCTGAATCGTCTGAGCATTTCAACTTCCTTCTTGAACTGTTTCTTGTCTCGGGAATGGAGGCATTTTACTGCAAAACTCTTGTTCTTGTGCTGCTAATGATATTTAGTAATGTCCGGAGCTTGGGTAGAAGGCATGCGGCTTACCCTTTCGCAGTAGCTATCGAAGTTGTGATGATCAGGATGTATGTCAATCTTGGACACCCTTGAGAATCCACCTTCAAAAGCCAGCGTCTTGCCACTACGGCCTCCATCAGGGTTGGATGAGATGAATGGCAAGATTGCGTGGTCTTGCAGTGGGTAATGCACGACCTGTTTGTGCCCTCCTTTAGCGAAAAAGGGAGAAAGTGTTGTCCATTGGTAGGCTTCAAAATTTCTAAAATGAAGCTGCTTCCATTGTTTGCTGAAACAGCTTAAATTTTTCTCTGGATTACGACTGAGTCTGAGCTCTTTCGAGCCTTTCGAATCCATTCTCTTGGCCAGAACAAGCGGCAGGTCGCTGTCGGAAAGGCCAATTTCAATAAACTTGGTGATCGCAGGTGTCTTATCAATGAGCACCAGGATCACAAAGATTTTTCGAAAACAGGTGACTTTTCTGGATCCATTCTCTCCGTAGTCTATTCCGCAGATCTTACTGGCATAATCCGCAATCGTTTCCTTGCTGTGGACGTCCGCGAGGTGCTTCGAGAGTTCTTTGTACACACACTTACGATTCACAATGGTAGAAAGAACCTTCCTGGGGAAAAACTCTTTCTTACCCTCATGAGTTGGAACAAGGGCCTGGAAAAGACGATCCTGAAGGGTTCCCACGGGCTTCTTGGAACGTCGTCGTCCACCAACGGGAGATGTAACTGAAAATGACGAATTTCGAGACCTAGATTTTCCCACTTTGGCGTACAGAGATTCCCCAAAATCGGTATTCTCACTTCGGATTTCCACTTTCCTGGGGTCCTTTTGAATACTAGGGACACCACCGTCTCCTCGGAAGGGCGCAACTTCAGCTGCACTGGGCTTCGTTGGAGGGCTATTCTGCAAGAAGAAGTGTTAATGACTGCCCAAAGATACTTGAAGGGGAAATGGCTTACGATTCCTTCAAAAACTGGATCGGTATTGAGATCGCCGCTCGCATTTTGCTCGCCTGCCAACCCGATTTGTCCTCTTAGGAGGCCATCCTGGTCTTTACTTGATCGAGGAAGTTGCTCTGCGTCCGAGTCCGAGCCATCACTGCAACTTGAAGACCACGAATCAGATTCGGAGTTGGAGTAGTGGATTGGCTCTGTAGTATTATCTCTTTGGAAGAGTCTTTCCCTGCTCGAATCTGGATCACTTCTGCTAAGATCACGTCCAAGGTTTCGCCGAGTTTGTCTCACAGCTCTGCTGTCTTCATGTTTCCTGCTTCTCACAGCATGGATAGGTTTCAGTTGCCGTTGAGCGGATCCACTTCTGTCCTTAGATGGAGTCGACTCGGGAGTGTTCTCCGCCGAAGTTGCTGATGGTGTTTCGTCGTCGTGGATCTCGCTCGAACCCAGGCTTTCCTCGGCTTCGGAGCGAGCGATTGGCCTACGTGTAGTGCTGTCATCGGGTCCGCGTATAACGATACTCGGAGTAGGATATTCACCCTCCGATAGCATTTTTCCGAGAGGGTGCAGAATGTATGACAAGAGATGACAAAATGAATAGACGAGAAGTCCACCAAGGAGTAGAATATCAAACAACTTTCCTGCAATATTTTTTATATGTGTTTCCAACATTGAAATCAATAGCATGAGCCGCAACCCAAGCGCAATATCCTGTTATTTGTATGCACCCCATCTGCCTCGTCCAATCCTGCACTTTAGTTGCAAGCCTCGCAAGCTGAACAACCCCGATGTTCAGGCTGGCTGCGCCCCAAACTCACCAGGCGCCGTGGCGCACACCCTTTTCACTTCATGATATCGTTCCACTGGCCGGGAAGCCTCATCATTCAATTCAGCTATTAACAGTTCAAGCTTGACATCAGAGGCTCTTGGTTCATGATCAGGCTGCATCGTGCGCAATCGGTGTAGACTAAATGTTCTGGGGCTTATGACTGCATCTGTGAGAGAAGTCTCTGACTTAAGGAGCAGAAAGAACTTTTGAGAGCCTGACCATCCTTAGCGAAGGCAGATTTTGGTCATATCCAGCGTCGCAGTCCATTTAAATGCATTTCGGTGAGCGACAGTGGAAACCCGCCAGGGTGTGGTGTTGTGAGGCTGAGCAACATGCCGCATGCAGGCGACAGCCAATGAAGGCTGTGACATGCGCCGAAACCCAATAGCAACCATCGCAGGGCGTGACGTGTTCTGCCTCACATAATCGTAAGACATAAACTTCTTAAAGACTATCGAGCCTCCTCGAGTCTACTCGAATATTATCGAAATCAAAATCATCCGTTATTCAGACCCCATTTGTCAAGCGAAGATCGTATACATGTTGCAAGAATCAGCAAAAACAAACGAAATCGTCTCGAGAGACAGTCGGGCCAAAGGCGTGGTGATGAGGGAGAAGGAGAACCATATGATCATAAATTGCTCGGAGGTTGCGGACGATGAGAGTATCACAGGAGAGCAACGGGATATTGACCTGGAAGTTCAAATATTGGTCGCAAAAAATGTAAATCCAATGAAGTTGGTGACCCTACTACGGATCAGGTTCGGCATCGGTCGGTACGAAATACAGGTATGTTCACCTCTTTGACTGCTTCCAAGAAAATCAACTAACTATGACTAGCGAATGCGCGGCATGTATAACATTCGAACACCAAGGCGTCTTTCGGTAGAAGAACTCGAGGGATGCAGATGGGATTGACACCAAAGAAGAACGCCAGGAAGCGGGGGTGAAGAGATAAAGAAGATGGACAGAAGAACAACCAAAGATAGTCTTCGTGATGCTAGCCAAATAATGGGGCTCATGAATTGAAATGGTTGAAATGATATGAAGGTTTTGTGGAAAGAGAGAAGCGAAGGAAGGGGGTGACGAGGAGGTCGACCCTACTTTGGCGGAAATTTGAAAGGGAAAAACTACAACCCAGTCATTTCACACGCTATATATGGCTTTCTTTTGTCAATTTGAATCCATTCGTTTCATCGATGTTATGGGAAAGCTTGATCAGACCTACTTACTATATCTCGCTAAACTTCCGATAATACTCATGTCACTTGAGAAGTGCGGGTTAAACATAAATTGTTATGAAGATATTATTAATGAAATGACATGAAAGCATTCAATCTTATTATTTCATTACCATAATGAGAAAGATCAAGAAAGTTCGCCCGAGGGTCGGAGGTAAGTGAAAGTAGTCACAGTTCTAATCCGACAAACAAAAGCAGGCAATCATCTTCATCCATCAGGATCACAATAGTAGACTCATTATTTTAATTATTTATAAAGAGAATTGAAATGCAATCTCATGGTTTTAAGCATAATGTATGAAGCATGTATTATAAAGTACGGCTTATGATTGAAACATAACAAGACTCCTCGAGTCTAATAGATAATCGTTGGTTCCCACTCCCTACCTCTGGTAATTGGTATGTCCGATTTTTTAAGATGTTCGATTACCTAAATACTAAGCCCAAAGCTTCTTATAATTTAAAAACCTTTAATAAGGGTTTTACCCTTAATGATAATAATACTTCTTAAAACTTGGGAAGTGGTAGATAGATGGAAGAGGCAAAAGGAAAAGTAAAGAAAAGGGGTTTAATAATGCCGAACCTAGTAACTTAGCTCTTCTTATTAATACTATTAAACCTACCACCCTTAACTCGATCCTAGCTATTATTACAAATGATCTTAAGGATATTAAAGTCCACGTTAATTAACTAATACTAATCCTTAAGTCCCTAAATACTCTTATTTTTAACGGCATCGACGTTAGCATTTACTTCCGGACCCTTAATAAATACTTCGCGAGTTACATAATTACTAATAACCGAAAGAAGAGGAAATAAGTAATTAATTATATAACCCTTTCTTAAGCGTAAAATATTATACTTCGGCTATAATAAGCAAGGGATAATACTTATAAATATAATTAAAACGAAGAGAAGTATAAGTTATAGAATATAATTTTTAAAATAAGAATAATAATTCGAAGAGAATATAAGATAAAGCTTAAGGAAGATTATTATTTTATTAAGTAATATAAAAAAGAAATTTAAGATTAGTATTAGTAGTTAATTACGATATTTAATTATAAATAAAAGGAGAGAATAGTATTAATAGTTTAAAAATATACGAAGATTTTTTTTAAAATAATAAGAGTTTCCTAGAAGTGTGACTTCTTAATTAATTAAATAATATAAAATATACGTGGATATTTCTAGGTCTTCGAAAATCTAAACTAGACTAAATATTTATTAAAAATATTATATTAATTAAGAAAGGTGTTTTTAACTATCTACCCTCCTTTCCCTTATATCTCCTTAATTAAAAGAAATTTGTGCCCTTAAAGACTCTTATAGTAAGACTCCGTTAAACCTTAAATTAAGTGAAGATTACTAAGATTATAAGTAATTATAAAGTCCTTATACTAGCAAGATTTTTCGTTAAGTCTTCGGGCATAATAATTATATTAAAAGTAAAATATTTAAGTAAGAAATTAAAAGGGGAAACGTAATTATTAATATTTTTATTTACCCGGCCCTCAGTGCATGGGCCCTACAATGATAGTAATCCCCCCTTTAAAAAAAGGTGCCAGAAGTGCTTTTAGTAGTTAAGGGGATAAGCCATCTAAAAAATAAGCTTAACGTTTAAATCTTTTTAGTAAGATCGTAATACGTTAGTTACGCCTTAGAAAACGGGCACATTTAGCATATAATTGGCCTATTCTAAGATCTAGTAATCCTCGTGCGATAAAGATTTTAAATTAAAATCTCTTCGGCGGTATTATAATACTTGAACACACTACTACCGAGAGTAATAGCGAGAACAAATAAAATAAGATTTAAAACAAGCGCTAGGCCTATTATACTTTCATTTACTAAATATTGTGGCCTGTTTTTTAAAAAAAGTTAGTATTAACTACTAAATAGTAGAGAGTCTTAGATCTAACTTATTCCGTGAATTATATATTTCCTTTATACTTCTTCTTGTAAAGTTTATCCGGACTTCTAAATTCCCATCTTAGCCCTACCTAATTAGCATAATAATATCCTATTAAAAAACGTTAACACATATCCAGTTTATAAAACTTCAGCTTTAATTAATCACAGAGATTACTTACTCTATAATACAGCCCTTCCCCACTATTTCTTCGAGCCAAGGATTCTACTATCTCCCCTATCTGAGCTAACGAATAACAGACATATTCCCTTTGCCACTAAACCCCACCCGAGAAGACTCGTGATCGAACCTCATACTAATCCTTTTCCTAGATGTTGAAAACTAGAGTGTAGTATTTTTTTTAGGTTAGGTAGTGTCGTTCCCGATGTGCAGTTGATAAGCGAATCTCTAACCAAAGTGGCACTTTAATATACTTTGACTTGTTAGTACGGATAATTAAATGAGAGATGACATAGTCGTACAATGTTATACTGACATGAATGAGTGACTTCCTTAAGGTTTCAGGAATATATTCGCCGCTTCCTCGTTCCTAACCTGAAGTAAAACGTCGCATATAGCAACGTACTGTATCGACGGTCGGTATCTCCTTTAATAGACTTTTTCCTTTTATTAATAGCGCAACAAATTTAGCAAAACGTTTTAAAGTAAGGAACTGAGAAGGATTCGCGCCTGGACGTTTAAGGTAGAAGCCGAGACGTTAGCGTAATTTCTTGCTTTGAATGTATGTAGGGGAAGAAAAAAAACTCACACTCTCCACATTTCCACCTGCTTAGTGTACGTCTCCTTTGTGTAGTTGAGGACTGCCTTCAGGACAAGGGAATCATACCATATCATCGTCACTATCATTGAATCCATTCTCTAGAGCTCTCTCAGCCTTTTCATCTGGCGTTTTCTTCTTGCCTATCCTTGCGGATGCTCCTGAACCTGCGGATAAGAGGCCTAGGGCGGTGAAGGTAGAGGCGAAAAAGAACTAGGTGATGAAGCTCTGTACCGGTAGCTGCAGGTAACAATGACTTGTAACTATATAAACAAAAGATAGATACTGTGACGTTGAGAAAACTCGAAAGAAGAGGAAAAGGAGCGAGGCTCAGAACCCAAGGCAGAAAGCCGTAATTTTCTCCTCTATATCGTAGTCGGATACGAACAGGTGATTAAAACTAAAGCTTAGCTGGTAGGCACCGGCGCTAAAAGGCAATCCACTTAGACAAGAACTACGTCTCCCCATTCCAGACACCCATCAATAGACTTAAGCCCCTCCCCATTCTCGTCGACATTCCACAACTCGCCATCCATAATCCCATGTACATAAGCGTCTCCCATCAGTGTGAAATCCCCTGCACTCTTCGTCTCCCTTAACACGAGAGGCACATCCCCACCAAACAAATCATACACTCCATCACCAACCGCCGCCTCCGCGGGACCCAGACCAAGGAAGCCATTATCAGTAACAAAGAGGCATCTCCCAGCCATACCATGAATAGAACGACAGATCTCAGTCACGATCGCGTGGTATATATAAACGACCTTCGCGTAGCTTGCCCGATCGTATCCCACGAATGCGAGTTCGGCAGAATAGCTGGGGTTGAAGAGGACATCTACAACTTCCTGGGCTGGAGAACCTCGCACTCCAGCATGTAGCGAATGCGCCGAAGCACCTTCTGGGATAAACTCTGGTGCCAAAGCCTGTTCCCACGTCATGGCCTGGTATGCGTAGAAATTTGGATAGTAGTGTTCGAGATCATGGCCAACTCGCCGCGATGTGGGGAGAAAATCGGCACCTACCGTTCTCACGAAAGCCGAGAAGATGGGCTCATCGGTATTGGTGTACGTGGCGGGAAGCTGCGAGATATGGTGGTTACCTGGACACTCTACTCCAGGCGTTGGGTACGGGGCCCAGAAATGCGGTGCTTGGAGCTCAGCGAAGAACTTCTTAAAGTGAGAGAGGGTGCTAAGCGGTGTTTCGCGGTCGATGAAGTTGGGGTCGATTGTCCGCATCAGGCCGTCGAGTGGACAGAGACTTTTGATGGTGCAAATTTTTGCCCCACGAAGATGTAGTTTTCGAGTATCCGAGTCGGAGGTCTCGACCTTGGGAGGAAGGATTCCTTTATTGATGTCGTATCTTTGTTGATAATTTCTGATCCTTTCTGCAAGCTGATTTACTTGGCTCTTCTTGTCCCAGTCTGGTACCCAGGATGGTATAGAAGGCCTTCGATCATTCTGCTGCGTGTCGGAGAGTATCTGTAGATGCCCATCGTCTTGGATCATGAGTCGGGAAAATCGTATGAAGACTTCGTCAACACTTGCAGAATAATCGATTGGAAAGTTCAGCCCATCTCTAGGCTTAACCATAGCTAGCAAGCCGAAGATCTTGTCCCGAGGGTCGGTCGCTAGATGCGTGTATGTTGATCTCAACAAGTTCGACAAGCGGAGCCTGTTCTGAGGTGTTGGTGCCTCCTCTGCCCATGTACAAGTTGCAAAGACAGTCCGCGCGCTTTCCATGCCCTCGACAAGAAGTTTGATGCCCATTATATCCAGAATATTCCATGTCTGAACAAACGGCATCCAAGGGAACTTCGTTTCCCCACAAACAACTTCAATATTCCGACTGAGATAGGCTTCTTGGAACGTCCAGACCCTACGGAACCAGTCGTTGGCGAGGAACTCTTGAGCTGGTTTCCCGTACAATTGATACCATGGGTGACTGAGGACAATTTCTCGGGCGCGTTGATTGGCATTTTCCGGGTCGGCGGCGAGCTCGGGGTGGTTCTGAGGAAGATGCAGAATCAGACCAACCAGCTTGCATGCGCAGATGGCAAGAGTGTCATCCTCGCCCATCCATACGGTAACCTTCGAGGCACAAGAATATATCTCTTTCATGCGAGAAACTTGCTGCTGGCGTTCTTGAGTGTTGCTTTGATCGATGCATATCGCATCGATCCAGAGCAGCCTGGGCTTGTCTTCGTGTCGGAGGCGGCGCAGTGCGAGGAAGAGATTGGTGGTGATGTTGAATGGCTGGCCATTAAGGGAGATGCTCTCCGTTACTTTTGGTTTACCCCATACGTAGGACAGTGCCTCGTACTCTGGCTTATCCTTGAAGCGGACTTGATGAAGGGACATTTTGATTTGATCCTTGAATCCGCCAGGTTGAAGAGTTGCGATGCGAAACTCCCAATCCGGTTCGCTAGCCAATGCGGAATATAACATGGCCGCCTCTCTACTAGTATTGGAAAGTGCACAGCGTAGCAATTTAACAATCTTTGCGAGCATTGCTGATGAGATACAAATGTTTGCTTGAGTTTAATTAATGGAGGGGAAGTCCATTATTGCATCGACTGCTCAGCTAGGGCGTTTTGGCGCCAAGGCTACGCGCCTTCAGCTGAAGCCTTTATGGATGGATCATAAAGGAAAGTGGCGTGAAGAGTACACGTGGCGGTATCATCGCCAAAATGTCGTGCCAATAATCAGACGTCCTTATTAAAGGAGACAAGGTTGTCCCTGTTGTACGCAAATGGGGACACCCTTTGCTGCTGCTGCACCAGCATGAGGAGAGTCTTGCTTGGAGCCATCTTGCAAAGTCAGAATTACGCCAACTCCACCGCCGATTTGGTCACCCGCCTGTACAACGACTTACAAAGGTCTTACGGAGAGCAGGCCACGACGTCGACCAAAAGGCCATTGAGTATTTGACCAAAGTCTGTCACCAATGCTAAATGAACGGTAAAGCACCTAGCAGATTCAAGTTTATACTTAAAGACGACTATGAGTTCAACGCCTGGATCATTATCGACATTATGTACCTTGACGGAAAGCCGGTACTCCACGTTGTCGACGAAGCAACTTCATGTCAGGCTGCCGACCGATATGACCGCAAAGAACGCATGGGAGACGCTACGCCTCTGCTGGATCGACGTGTACCAAGGACCACCTGAAATGATTGTTACAGACGCTGGAAAGAACTTCGCTTCAACAGAATTTCGTCAACAAGCCTCTACGATGGAAATCGAGATCAAGGAGGTCCCTGTCGAAAGATTGAACACTACCATAGTCCCCTCCAACGCGCATACCAGATCTTGCGTAACGAGCTTCCAAATACGTTTAAGGAGTTGATCTTACAGATAGCAACCAAGGCTGTCAATGACTCGGCAGGCCCTGACGGAATTGTGCCTACGCTCCTTGTATTCGGAGCCTACCCACGAATAATCGAAGACTCGCCGTCAACCTCTGTTACTAAACAAGCTGCGGCCATACACAAAGCTATGAAGGAAGTACACCGATTGAATGCCGAACGACAAGTCAAGGACTCCTTAGCCATGCGGAATGGCCCAAACACCAAACAGCTGCTCCACCTCCCACTTCAATCAAAGGTACAAGTCTGGCTCGAAAAAGACGGCTGGAATGGGCCATATACTCTATTAGCAATGGATGGTCAGACATGCACGATTCAGATGCCGTACGAACCGACCAACTTTCGCTCTACAGTCGTAAAGCTTGACTGCACGGACGAACCTATTCCTAGTACCCCTGCTCCCGATGCTCTTAATGCCATAGAACAAGAAGACGGAGACACGATTCTAGTCGATACCGGCGATCTACCTGTACCAAAGAGACGCCGCGGTCGCCCCCGAGGCTCTAAAAACAAGCTGCGTACTGAACAAGAGACGTTCCTGACGGCAAAGGAGCAAGGAGACTTAGACCTATCCATTCAGCTTCGACTTGACGGTACTATTACAGGACCAGGCCCTCCATTTCAAGCTGCCGACAAGAAGGAAATCGACGACCTCTTAACCAGAGGAGTATTTGCCTTCGAGCAGTACGACGAGCTTAAGCACGGCAGAGAGCGAATCTTTAAATCTCGAATCGTTCGTCAAATCAAGGATAAAGAGACGCCTACACCTTTCGAGAAGTCACGTCTTGTGATTCAAGTATACAACGACTTCGGCAAGGAGGTGATCCTTACACAATCACCTACAATTCAACGTGCAAGCCAGAGATTGATCATTGTGCTTACGCCTACGCTTCTAAAGCTTGGAATGGCCCTTTGTGTTCGGGACTGTACACAGGCTTACGTCCGTCAACCACGGTCCTTCAAAGACAAGTCCTGTCATACTTGCCGAAGGAAATCAAGGAGCATTACCCTGCCGGCACAATCATGGTCATTCTGAAGCCTTTGTACGGCATTGCAGAGGCTGGAACTCACTGGTGGGCTGCATACTCTAGCCACCACAAAGGCAAGCTGTCTATGGTAACTTCAACGTATGGCCTGTGCCTATTGGTCACCGACACTAAGGACCGATCCCTTTTCGCCAAAATGAAATTCTGAGCGCAGATCATGTTAGCGTAAAAGTCCTCCCGGTATAGAATAGGCATCAGTATTAGGAATACAAGTTTCTTTGTCCGTTCATCCTAGTAGAACTATTCAAAGAGTCTCTCACTATATTGTTAGAACATGCTTCTTCTACAAACGCCTATCTGGAGTATCTTGTGCTTGTCAAACCCTCTAACCTATTTCCTCTGTTTTCCTGCGCTCTTCTCTGCTTCCTTTGCTCTCTATACGCCAAGAACCCAAAGATCAAAGTTGCTAATGGAATTCCAAGTCCACAGCCAAGAGCGATCTTGTCCGCCCGACTCAGCCCATTATTTGCGGTTGACGAAGTTGGCGGGTTGCTACTCGGCAAGCTATTCACATCTGTTGAAGAAGCAAAACCGGCAGGCGTTGAGGAAGACATGCTTGACTCAGACTCAAGCTGCGAGGAGGATGAAAAGCTAGACGAAACCCCAGGCAGCGACGAGGCTCTGGATTTTGCAAGTATCGAATTAGAAGCCAATTCACTAAGCAGGGAAGACAAACGCAGGAGAGAGAAAAGAGAAGGATCCACTGCTCTTACAGAGATGAGAATCGGCAACAACAAAGCTGTTGCGTAAGAGTGGGAAGCCTTCGCTTTGGCAGTCACAGTCACGTACACCGTCTTTGTCGCTCCAACTCCCGTACCCGTCGTACTCGCTGGTACGCTCGCAGGGGTGGCGAGATACCCTTTCGCAGTACAATATCCTTGGTACAGCTCCACCGCGCTGGAAAGCTCGATGTTGGGATCCCCCAGCGTGCATGCGGCTCGTAGGCAGCTGGTGAGGTACTTTGTAGCGACGACTTGGAGGTCGGTGCGGCAGTAGCAGGATTCAGCCGCGCCGAGGTCTGAACTGCACCAGTTGTACTGGCAGCCAACGTTGATGGCGATCTGATCCACGCCGCCTACGCGGCAGATACCGGGGTCTACGATGCATTTCTGTGCGCAGGGCTGCAGGTCGGTGAAGCTTTGGAGGCTGTAGAGGGTTTGTCGAGTGATGGTTTGCGCGAGGCTCGGAGATGCGATGAGAGCTAGAATAAGAAGCATTCCTGGGATCATCAAGAAAGTGCCGTCGAGTCGACGACAATAAACCCGTTCAAAGAAGGAAAAGATTGTTAGAAATGGCAGCCCGGTCTTTCAAGTTGTCTCAAGGAGGGGAGAGGGATTCCCTTCTTATCGAGTTTGGTCATTCAGCTTTGCGCCTCGAGCCTCGCCAGCCTGGTTGTCATTCGTTGCTTCGCGCCACCAAAGCTTCGTAGAAGCTTTCCTCGCCTCTAATCTGGAGCTTTCAACTGGTCTTTGAAACAGAGGGCGCATAATGGTTTGAAATCGCATTACGTATCGCGGGCGTGACTTCTTCGTTGCAAGAGTGTACCATTGCTGAATAAGACCAAGGACGAAGCAAGGCGCGTCACTTCCACGATTGAAAATGTACCTTTAAACTCAGGAGTCCTAGTCTAACGCTTTGACTCTTGGTGCTATGAGTTTTGGATAGTGTTTTCTAGAGCCTTTGTCCAGTTCCGATTGGGAGAGTTCCGATTGGGAGGCTTGAGGGGTCTATTGGTGGTAGGCCGATGGCAGGTGACTTTAAAGGCTATAAACGAGATAAATTTTATTCGTATTGGTTGTCTAAGGTCCGTTATTTGTAGTAAATACTTAACGATAACATTTTCTTCATATGGTTTAAAGTACTATTGGCCTCGAGCCTTGTCTTTCATTAAGGGTCGTTCGCGAGTACGATGATGAAGTGTAGAATGAGGGGCGTTGCTATGGTCTGCAAAAGCACGGTATGATCTAGGCACGCTAGGAGGCACGCCTTGCACTAATACTTAATTGGTTTTGTCCATATTATCCCGCTGTCGCGATAGTGACGTAGAAAAAGACGAGTAACGACGCTTCAGTCCTGAGGCATTAGCGTACTACGATTGACTAATAAAATATTTAAGAAGTTTGCTTATACGTTATATACAAGACTATTATCCCCATGCGGAAAGCCCTTTCAGTTCACAAGGTACCACGTCGCTTTGCCTCGTTTCCACTTAGCAAGCAGCGCTTCAGCCTCCCATATTCCCCTCTCGGCATCAATTACAATCGGCTAGCCTCCCACTCCTTAGCTACCACAAAGTGGCTGTGTCACCGTACTCTCTATATTCCCAAGGCTAGTTATCGGTATGCTTCTGTAAACATCCTCGACGGAGTCGGTGGTTACTAGTAAACCTAGCGTAGAAAGGGGGAGAACACCTTAAAGTTGTGGATTAATCAAGTCCGTGGGAACACTGGAAAGATGTGATGAAGGAGTGCGGGGCCGCACAAAATCCAGTCTTCCTAGAGAGGCTCAATAGGAGAAGAAATAGCATCAGCGTTCGCATCAAAGTTCCAAGATTCAGCATCACTAAAGAGGTCGTCAGTAACTTCCGACAGAGTTGTCCAGGGAGAGTCGCAACCACCTCCGGTCTAAGGAAATGCTTCGAGATGGTCATCTGATAGAGATGAGAGCGAAGTATTAGTGCTGTGGCGGTCGTCGTGCTTATCCTAGATGTTATTGTCTGAAGCGCTGCCGCATAATGAGGAACTATTATTAACTCCTTCTACCTTGAGGGTGTCCGCTGAGCTTCCATGCCTTTAGCAAATTCTCTCTTAAACCCTATCTTAATCTCTAGCTCTTTGCCTTTCCATACAACTATACAAAGGAGGTCCTGCTAGAGATAGTCAGTAATGAAGATATCCTTACATTTTCATTTTGAGCTTAGTATCTAACCTTGCCAGCATATCTCCTGTAACCTTGCAGAAGTATAGCAATGCAACTTCAACAAGTCACTCAAATTTACGCGGCACCCTTCGTAGACGTAGTTGTGGTAATCACGCTACCATAATAACTCCTCCATACCGACGAGTTCTCCATCGTGAAGAACATAGGTACCACTTCTAGTCTAAACAGGCCAATTAATTTCAGAAGCTCGCCCTTGATATACTTTCTCGCTCTTTAGTAAACACATTATCGGTAACTATTTTGGCGTAGGAAGGCCGGCAGCTGTACTTATAGGAGCTATTAAGTTATGAACGTCTTAGGGAATAATGCGGGGAATAATGCTGCTAGCCTTCCGCGTATATATCGATACTAATTTTCGCATTTTGATCCGTACTGTGTTGATAGTTGGCATTCTATTCACTTTATTTAGCTTCCCGGGGGTTGAGAATCTGAGGGCCTTAATGACGTGTTTCGCAACATCCATATGGTATATATCTGAGCCTGTAAATTTCCTCTCATACCTAATGCGTGTTAGTGTTTCTATACTAGTCTCGGGTTTGCAATGTTACCAACGTACGCCAGCCAAAATGCCCACATCTTGTCGTATTGTAGTTTACTAGTATCTTCCTTGAGGCCTTTGTAAACGGGATCGTTATTAACATCGGATTTGTCCTCGGAGAGCCCTTTCTCTAAGGCTGCATTCATCTGCTTAATCTGGATTCAGTCCTCTCCAATTTAGTTCATCTAGCTCGGTGCATAGTGTGCGGTTTGATGAAAAGTCCTTGCAAGATGTGTAGGTAAAAGATGATAAGAAGGTGGAAGATAGAAGATGATAAGAATATGGAAGACGGGTGAGTTAAGTAAAAGTGACCCGCGGTCCTACCAAGCCTCTGGTAAGGTTTCTGTAAGGCAATACAAAATTTGCATTGACGCAAAGGCGGGAAGATACGATGGCAGGAGATGTGCCTCTCGGTTGCGTAAAAGTAAGCATGGTGAGAAGCTTGAAGAGAAAAGAAGCAAAGTCCAATTTTAGATTAGGCAAGGTAAATATTTGGGATCCCTAGCTAGGGAAAGAGGGGGGGGGGGGGGGGACCTTTTCGGGCCCCTCGTTAAAAGTTGACGATTTCTAGTAAGCGTGTGAATGGGCTTGAATACCCCCACTTAGATATCCATGTTGCGCTTGGGATTGGATATTGGCAGCGACAGGCTGTTGCACTGGAAAGTAAGCAAGCGATTGGGAAAGTTGCAACGGTTTGAAGGCCAAATTGTTTTTGCATAGCCGCGGACCGGGCACCTCGGGGGCGAGACCATTGGTGTGCTTTTTTGAGATGACCAGTCAAGGCTCCTTCTGACAAGCAGACGTAAGGTTTTGTAGAGGGGCAAAGCCGGCAGCAGAATCCATTCTGGTAAAGGCGGAGAAATGGAACCGCTGTCATATCAGAAGATATTGGCATGTCCTTGATCCATGCGGGTGGAGGGAAAGGGTAAGTGAGGCAGTGGTCGCTTATAGCTCGGATGTGATGTGTTGTCGGGCCGTCTTCTTTTTAATGCCGGATTTGAAGGTGGCTGCCGATTTCGCGTGGTACAAGAGCATGCTGACATATTTTACAGATGATTACACCATAAGTTTAGTCAAAGATGAGGAGGTCATCGCGGGTCTTGAAAAGGGAACACATAACTATAGCTTGGTGCTTTTGGCGCGTCGACATTTAGTTGGTTAACCATTATGATTCAATATAAGATAATAGAACACGAACATGACGCGTCTCGCGAAATGAGAGGCATGCTCCAACTGTCAGAAACCCGCTTTGAGGATCCCAGGTCGGTAAGCCGTCGCCATGATTGACTGAAGGGGACGCACGGGCTGGAGGGGGTCGTTGAGCTCGGTAGAGGAGCCAATGAGAACCGAGCTGAATCAATGCGAGTCGGATTGATTCGACTATAAGGAGTAGGCATAAGTGAGATGCTTGCGTGGAGTTGATGGAAAGCAAAGGATTTCTCTTCTTTAGGCTAGGACTTGGGTGTCCGTTGCAATGTATGCGATGGGTTGCAATCATGGGAAACGTATGATACCACGATAGAATTTACAAGCTGAAAAATGTACATGAAGTATCACGGCTATCTTAATAATCAGGATTATTGTAAGGCGAAAGTCGAGGGTTAAAGAGCTGCCTTTCCAAAACCTAGAATCCCAAGATACTTCTATGTTATATTCAACAGCAGAAGAAAAACTCCGGGCCTAGTCGTGAGCCACGATTCTTTAGCTTGACCGAACTCTTGCTACGATGAGACGTCTAGTCGAACAAGGCTAGGAGTGTACAAAATGCACCCGGTAATATATCCTCCATCGTATCTCCCGGCTCAGACCCTTCAGCCCTAATAGCGCCGACATTCATTATATACAAAGCAAAAATCCAACAGTCACGGCCAACAGTCCCATGACTCCGTACACTGGGCCAACCAAACGGCCATCGTTTGTTGTCAACTGAGTAAGAACAGGAATAACGCTTGTATAAGTGCTAGTGAAACTAACGCCATCCGTGACGCCTGTAGACGTTATCACTGCCTCACTACTTGAACCAGTGGTGGTGTGTAGCGGTGAAAGTCCCGGTAGCTCATCGTTTGGTGTTGACGTTCCTAATACGGCCGTTGCTGAAGCTGCTGATTGATTGCTCTGTGGTCGTTGAGATGGATTTTCGGGGGACAATATCGAGGTTATCGAGCCGTCGGGAAGGGCTTGCTGTGACGCCGTTTGCTCAACCGGTTGTTGGACGTTAGGAATACTACTTGATGGAGGTAGAGGAGCTGGGGGATTCGGTTCTGGAATTGGAGCTAGCGCGGACGATGGGGATGGAGGATTGGGAACTGGAGATGGAGGATTTGGTACTGGAGGTGGTGGAGTCGGGCTTGGCGAAGCTGGCGGTCTAGGTGGTGGTGGTGGCGACACATCAGGGGTAACTGAGGAAGTTGTAATATCCCCGGCTTCAAATGACGTCGAAGTATGCGTCAGGAATTGTGCGGTCCAATGTGGAATAACCGGTTGTGTGACCGTTAGGGTGCATTCCCGGATCGGTACTACGTCTGTGTAAAACCCGGTAACATCGCCTAACTGAATATCATCTGTGACTGGCAAGAAGTAGAGACCTTTTGTGTCATTTGTGATTGTGGTATTGCCTGACTCGTAGACTGGGAATGTAACTGACGGCTGTGGAGGGAAAGTTGTCAATGGGCCGATCGATGGACTTTTCGCAGTCAGACAGGAAGTGCTGTTTGTCGCTAAGGTACCATTCCAGGTATAAGCGTCTACATACGCATTGAACTCTGAGGGGAAAGCTCTAAGTTTAAGTCAGCCACAATTATAGATTTGGCTCAAAGTTAGTCTAACAAATCTGTCGATAGAGTCTGCCCAAAGCGTGTGTATGTTATTCGTTGAGTGACCGTTCCCTCCGAGTTCGTGGGGGGCAAGGTATAACCATCAGGCAATGAGTTGAATAACGTGGTGACTCTCGAGGTGTTCGCATTCGTGTTTACTATTGTCACCACAGTAGCGGCAACAATGGTAGTGTTGACCATCCTTTGCTCCCAACCGAAGGCCTGGCCATGACTCGCAGAAACAGAGCAGTTGGAAATGCTGCATATAGATGCCGTGGGGCTCACAAAAGGAGTCATAACTTGCCCTGCAAGAAGCCAGTAAGTTAAATGATGTGCTGTATGACGAATGGGCGTACCGGTGATTGAGGTTGCAAAGATTAGCAAAGTCCCAGCACTTCGAAGCAGAGACATGATAGCTAGAAGTTTAGCTCCTTATAAAACAACCCGATATAGGCTGTACACAGACTTGACACGTTCAAAGCTATCTTCGGCAGCTGCAAGGAACACCCGCAGACAGAGCTTGCTCTTATGCAATCTTCTCGCCCTTATATGGCGTCTGGCAGCCTTGCGATGATGGTTCAGGCCGATTCGGATCGGAGGGGAGCACGCAGTGGTGGCTTTCCTCTCGTGACGCAAAAGAAAGCCTTGCAAAGTCTCGATCAGGCGTGGAGAGCTGAAAAGTGATATGATTCTCCAAAGATGTGCGGAGTGGCTTTTCATTGCTTGACAGCTGTGCACTATTTTCCTAAGCCGTTTCTTAGATGTGTTGTAGAATTGTAGCACGGGTTGCGTTTGTGAGAGCCAGTGACTGAAACGGATAGCTTTGATTGGCCAAATCGAGGAGCAGCTCCCATGCATAATGCGCCCCTTTAGCGACCCGTGCGCCACACTTTTCAGCTGTAGAGCCTCGCCGACTGCCACAAGTCAAAGCTATGGGTATATTTTCGCAGCCGCCTATTCGCACGTATTTCCATTCTTCACAGGAATACAGTGAGCATTTCCACCTCAAAACACAAACCATGGAACCTCATAGAGACAAGGTTAAGCGCCCATCGGCACTCGATCAAAACCGGATTCCCGAACCCCTTTCTAAGACAAAGCCGGAACTCATCGAAGAAAATGGGCCTCCCTCAGCTCCTCAATCGAAATTTTGGCACTTCTTGTCCCCTCTCTTACTCGCTATCTTGACAACTGGAATATTTGGACTCACAGCCTGGTATGCCAATGCTGCGTTCTCCGCCGAGCTAACAAATAACGCAACGAACGCATTGCATACGGTATTCAGTGGTCAATTTGGGTCTGCGATTGCCGTCCTGCGGATCTTGCAGGGCTTGCTCGCAACGTTGACTACTGTCGCCTTGTCCAATACATTCGAAGCAATACAATGGGCGCTTATTAGTAATGGCAGCGGTATTGGTTGTCTCAAACTACTTGCAATATCGCCAGTAAACGGAGTATTGGGGACACTTGGACTGCTATTTGACACTCAGCCGAGAATTGTGGAGAGGAGCTGGGCAGTACTGAGGTATGTCTCTCGAAATCTGTATAACTTGTTAACTTACCATAATCAGATTAACTACTATTGTTGCTACCTGGCTTGCTGGAATACTGCTGTTTAGTGGGTGTCTACATTTAAAGCTGGTGGTCAACACTGATGCAGCATTTAGTAAAGACTTCTTCACGAACAGAGTATTATCCGGTGTACACTTACGAGGTCACAGCTGGTATCGGAGCGTTCAATGGATCCTACGTCCTCTCATTTCTAGATGACCTTCAGAATAGCCAGCCAGGGTATAACAGTACGATTGTGCCATTCAACTTAATAGCTATGTCTTACAACCTTGTTGGAAATCCCATGCAGGCAACTATTGCTGAACCGGTAGATGATTCGTGTGGAGGTGTTACCAATCCATGTGATTCGTATCTATTTACTGGTGGCATTTCTATGACGACACCTTGGGCGCCAACGGATCATCCTTCCTCCCCCTTGATCAATATCTATGATTTACCTGCAGTCCAATTTGACTTCAAACGGGATATCGGCAATATTCACGTCTTCTTGGATAACGAATGTGGATTATACGGTTCTGATGGAACTCTGGTTGGCGTTCGCTTGTGCATTTCTGAAGATACGAAGAGGGCTGGATCTTATCTAGCTGGTACGCGTTGTCATTCTTTCGTTGAGATTCAGGATACTAACTCTGACAGGAATTTACGTTTGCACAAATGGCATCAGCAACGGCGAATGTCTTACTTCTACTCCTGCACCGAACTTGACCACCGCCTTTTCAATATTCAATCGCAAAGCCAGTATAGTTACGTCCCGCTTAAACTACACCATTGTGTCCGTCCTCGAAGTCGGTGAACCAAATATTTCCAACAGTATCGATCTTCCATCATACCGTCTAGCTATGGACTGGCTCCTCGATTTTAACGCCTCTGGCACTCCAGCCCCATCTTCGATTGCTGGAGTGTTCTGGAGCGCTCCGGACCAGCTCGGTAGCAGGTACTGGTCAAGCGAGCTCTACAATGTCCTGAAGAGTCTGCTCGTCTTCCCCATCTGGCAGTTCAACCCGAACAACTTTGGGAATACCCAGCTTGCCGCAAGAGAGATTATCTCAGGCTTGCCTTCCGAGTTCTATACCACCGCGTCAGTCGTGAAGCCGTACACGCGGATTGTGATTGATCGGTCCATGTTCATCAGTTTCTTGGTCCTCGAAGGTGCAATGTTGCTTCTTGTCTGGCTGGTACCCCTTTGGCTTTGCCTTTCTCGAAGACGACTGCCTAGGACATCATCGTATCCGTTGATTGACTTTATGTTCAAATCCTCGGTGGTGTCTGGAGCTTCTCTGGATGATTTGTCGAGACGAATGCTCTTTGCCAGCGACAAAGAGACCCGATCTGTTCTAAAGGATGTTTCAATCTCCGGTTCTAGAAACGATTACTAAATAATGAAATGCTTTAGTTTACATAACGTGAGAAATATATATATATATATACATATTCGAGCACATTCGTAAACAAAAATTGGAATAAACCTAGCAAGAAGAGCAATCACAAACCCCACTCGCTCTTGCGTTATCAACTGTGAGATATGATTGGAGCAAGAACCGAAGGTCCGCCGCTTACTGTAGGCTAAGTTTATAAGCCACACTTAATAGCTCTATTAAATATTTTAAATTAACGCGTAAAGCGGCCTTTAGTTAATCTAATTTAACGCAAGATTTTACTAGTTATTACTTTATAATGTAAAACCGTTTTTTCATAATAGTTTCCCTTATATATATATAATAACTAAAGTTATAGTATCAATATTAACATTAAATATATTAGCGAGAATTGTTATATGTACGCGCACTTGTTTCCTCTGAGCTAAGGAGCCTAAGGACTGATGTTGATGCGGGGGTACAATGAACTCTATTTGTCTAAATAGTAGTAGAACATATCACGACTGCGTATGTCCTCGCACGCCGGTGCTTTAGTACCTTACATAGGACACCCCCTCTATATATACGCTTCCCTTCTAGACTTCTTAGAAGGCCAGAGATTAGTTCTGAATACATTTTCTGAACTGTAATTCTATAAGCTTTGCCTACTATAATACTTAATACCTTATAAGTTAATCTCTTTACTTATAGGGAGGTAGTACGAAGAAGTAGAGTAACGGTTCTTTATTTACTATGTCCGGCAGCGCTGGACCTTCGGGCAACACTCGCTTAGGCAGTGCAGCTTATAATATATTATATTTAATAATAAAATTTAATGATTCCCCTCTTATTGAGAACACTAAGGGTATGTCTGACGGCGAAATAGCCCTAGGCCCTCATAGTGAAAGTAATAGAGAATCATCTTATACTTATAGCTAACTTGCTTTTACTCGCGAAGAGAAAAGTAAAGGTCGTGCCTTTACTAAAAAGGACTTAGACATGTCTAATTACGTAACAAATAATATAGTCTTCTTAATTCTTAATACTAATTCTAATCTTGCGGCTATAAGTATCCTTACTAAAGAATAGATTAATTAGAAGTAACGCGAGCTTGAAGAGTAGATACGTTTGCTAGTTAAATCTAAGGCGCAAGACGCGCGCGCGAAGGCTAAGTTGGCCTATTATGAGAATAGTACCACTAGGCTTCGCCGCCTTCGGGCCGTGTCCGTCGCTAATACGGATATACTGGTAGAGTGTCGAGCTGTCGAAGTAAGTCTTCTGTGAACTCATAACGCGATATTAGACTCTATAGTAGTGTCTTTAATTAGGGACAATGATGTGCCTCTAGTAGAGCGTAGCTTTAATCTAGTAATGGGGACTAATATACTAGGTTTATAATACCCGACCTCACGTTAAGGTGTTATGGAGCCTGAGTTTCCCCTTCCCCTAATTAACCCCCAGGCAGCCGCCGCTTTACTTACGGCAAATAACGTAGCTTATAAGCTTAGTACGATGCTACTTATTTACTTAGACTTTAATGCGCACATCTTGCTAGAATATAACGTAAGCTGGGCGAAAGATGAGCGTAATCGTGAAAAATGCCTTATAATTACGATCTTTAAAAAATATAAGGGGGAGAGTTTTAAAAGCCTGTGTAATTGAAAGAATACTTAGGAAGAGATCTTTGAAGCTCGCTTATATAACTATAATATATATACTAATTAGGTGCGCGTCGTAGTAGTAAACATAGAGGGCGATCTATTAACTTATTAAGGTAATGCGAAGTAAACTATAAGTAGACCCGAAGGAATTCCGCTTGTTTAGAACTACTTTATTAAGTTCTTAAAGGGGCTTTATGCCTTTAAGGAGACTCGGAGTGCAGAAGTGACGAAAAACATTAAGCGATTCTGTTAGTAATAAGGCGAGTCTGTGTAGGCTATATGCCGACGATTTATTACTTTGATTAAGGATTGTAATAGTAAAATAACTAATAAAGATATTATTACTAACTTCTGCGAAGTAATTACACACGCCGTAATAGTTACGTAAATTAACTTTTACGTATTCGTAAATCCGCCTAAAACCTTCTAGTAATAGAAGAAGCTGGCGAGTGATGTTAAGTCCTTTATTAAGAGGACCTAGGGAGTAAACCTACACTTGCTAAAGGCAGGGAATAGTAGTAATAGAAGTAAGTAAGGTAATAATAATACTAGCGGTAGTCACAAAAGACACTACGAAGAATAATTTAAGTATAGTAATAAGAAGCGTGTAACTAGCGGAGCTCCCTCGAACTCCTCTTGACTAAAGTATAGTAATAAGAATAGAAGGAAGAGTAATAAAGGCAATACTACTTGTTACTCTTATAAATAAGAAGGCTATTAGTCTAAGGACCGTAAGTGTCTTAAGTTCGCAAAGTAGGCGCAAGATAATCTTTAAGTTACTAAAGTTAAGGAACGTTTTAAGACAGTAAAGAAAAACCTCTAAAATAAACAGAAGGTGTACGCTATTATGTACTCTAGGGAATAGAAGCCCTCTAGCTCCGGTAAGGATGCGGGAAAAGGCAATACTAAGTCTTAAGCGTTAAAAGCTTAGGGGATATTCTAAGACGCCTATATATCGTGGCAAGTTTAGAGTAGCCTGAGACAGATGCGCAAGCGTCACTGAATAGTTTAATAGATAGTGGCTCAGATTATAACTTTCTTAATAAATATAATACTAAAAAATTAAGGTTTCTCCCTTTATTTAAATATGACTAAGAATTCGTGACCTTTAATAAGTACCGCTTCTAGGTAACTAACGCCTATGACCTTAATGTGAGTGTATAAGACGACCGTGGGATCTCGAGAACCTTTCGAGAAAGATTTTATAGTTGTAAAGATTTAAGGTATAACTTAATTCTTAGAATAGAGTTCCTAGAATATAAGGGAGCTAGGTATTACGACTAGAAACTCAAGAAGTGGGCTTACGCCCTGACTTAGGATAAAATCTAGATCGTGGCAGTAAATGAGTTTACTAAGGCCCTTAATGCCGACCTTAAAATAATACTATATATTATGTTTTTATCTTAATTTAAATACGATTGCTTAAGATAATAGGGATCTTATAGATATTTAAGGTAGTCGTGGGATATTCGTTTATGTACTATTAGTGGGGACCTGTCGTAAGTACTAACGTTATAAATTAAAGATCTTAAGTTAATATAACTACTAAACTAGCTCGTAGATTTGGTAGATATATGTGACGACAATCCGCCGACTGCCCTCCTCGAAGAATAAGTCGGATTCGAATATGTGATTAATACTAAAGTACTACTTCTATATAGCCCCCTCTATAACCTCTCTAAGCCACAACTTGCCGCGCTTCGGGAATATCTAATTATAGTATTATAAAAGGGGTAGATTTGATTATCTAAGAGTCTTATAAGTGCGCCGATATTATTTGTACTAAAGAAGGATAAAGGCTTATAGTTGTGTGTAAATTATTATAGATTAAATAAAGTAATAATTAAAAACCGCTACTCTCTTTTACTAGTCGATGAGACGTTAGATTAGCTCGGTAGAGCTGTAGTCTTTACGGCGTTAGACTTAAGGGATGTATACTACCGTATTAAGATTAAAAAAAGACACAAATAGAAAACAGCCTTCTGTATAAGATATAGACATTTTAAATATTTAGTAATACCTTTTAGGCTATCTAATGCTCTAGTTACGTTTTAGGCGTATATTAACGAAGTACTAGCGGGGCTAATTAATTATTTCGTAGTAGTCTACTTCGATAATATCCTTATTTATTCTAAGAATAAGAAGGAATATCGTGAGTATATTTAGGCCGTCTTCGAACGCCTGCGTAAGTATAAGCTCTTTATTAAACTTAATAAATGCGAGTTTAAGGTAAATAAGGTCGAGTTTCTGAGGTTTAAAGTTAGACCTTCTAGGATTTAGGCGGACCTTGAGTAGATCTGTTTTATTTAAGAATAACTAAAACTAAAGTCTTATAAGGATATTTAAGTTTTTCTAGGCTTTACGAATTTTTATTATAGATTTATATTAAGGTACTCTAAGATAACCGTAAGCTTAATAGGGGCTCTCTAGGGCATAGAGAACAGAGTCAAGAAAGGACCCTTTATGTTCTCTAATGTAACTAGGAAAAGCTTTATTAATTTGAAAACAGCTTTTACTAATACACTAATTATAATATACTTTGACCTTATAAAGTATATACGACTTGAAATTAATATATCTGGGTTTATAATCGCTAGTGTTATCTCCTAGTAAGCCGATATTTCGTTAGAAGGATCTAGGTAACACTAGAAGCCCGTGGCGTATTAGTCTCGCAAGATGACTAGTGTTAAGCGGAACTATACTACTTATAATAGAGAGCTACTAACTATCGTAGAGTGTTTTAAGAAGTGGAGACATTACTTTGAGAGTAATTTACACACTATTAAAGTACTTACGGACTATAATAACTTTTATTACTTTATAACAGCAAAGTATTTAGAGAGTCGACAAGTATAGTAGGTAATATATCTTATTACTTATAACTTTGAAATCTATTACTATAAAGGGGCCGTAAACCCCGCAAATAGACCTAGTAAGAGACTAGATTATTAAGAATCTAAAGGCCTTACTAATATCACTTGGCTACTAACATTTCAGAATAAACTAAAAGGAGCTTTTGTGAGTACTTTATGTAGTTAAAGAGCCGACACTAAAGTATTCCTAGACAAGGATTATAAAACAATAATAAGACACATGTCTATTATTACTAGAGATCCTGCCGATAAAAGGCTAAACCTAGTACTAATAAAACCGGTGCAGGCGACTTAGAAGAGAATTCTAGAAGCTAAGTATATAAAACCTAGTCCTCTAGACAACGTCCTTAAAGTAATGCCTCTATCTGTGGAGACATTATTATATATAAGGAGCGAAGGCTGGCCGCTTGTCGCAGGGATTAATAGTTATAAACATCTAATCTTAATATTATAGATAAGAGTAGTAACAAGAAGACAGACTACTTTAGCCCTAATAACGGAACCGCTACGGGACTTAATTATCTTCGCTTAACGTAACGATAAAAGCTGTAGAAATATAATAAATGTAGTAAGTAAATATAGGTCTTAATAAGATAATTAGTAGAATCTGGACGCATTAGGGCTTCTTTAATAGAATAATTGATTCTATATTTTAAATAATCTAGTATTGAGAATAAAAATCATAAAACTTCATTATAATGACCCGTTAGTAGGGCACTATAGTGTTACGAAGACCTCACAGCTCCTCCGTAGAACTTACTTTTAAGAGAAAATAGAAGACGACATTAGAATATATCTTAAAGAATATAATGTTTATTAAAGGATTAAATCGAAACGACATGCGCCGTATAGACTTCTAGTAAGTCTCCTAAGGCCTTTACGGCCTTAGTCCGAGATTTCAATGGATTTTATTATAGGGTTACCGCCTTGTAAAGACTTATATAGTGGCCTAGATCTTGATTACATATTAGTAGTTATTAATTGATATTCGAAGATAGCTTAGTACTTGGCATACCGTAAAACGATTAATGCTCCTAAACTTACGGAACTACTCTTTAAGAGGGTGTTTTCCTTTTTTAGTGTACCCTAGGGCATTATATTTGATAAAGGTATAGTGTTTACTAGTAAATTCTAGTTTACACTTTACTTTTATATATATATGAAGTAAAGACTAAGCTCTACTTATTATCCGCAAACTAATAGCTAAATAAAACGTTAAAATCAAAATCTAGAGATGTACCTCCGCGCCTTTTATAGAATATCCCAGAAGAATTAAGTAACTAAACTACTATTCGCGGAGTTTACGTATAATAATTCTTTATATTAGTCCCTGTAGATAACTCCCTTTTATATATATTATAATTATGAACTAGTAATACTATAGAACCTTAAGGACAGGATTTAGGGAGGAGATATACTAACTACTCGAGACAAAATAAAGTTACTGAATAAATAAAGGGCTGAACTTATAGAAGCCTAGAGTCGTGCGTAATAGAGTCGGGAAGTATACTATAATACTTGACACTTGGAGAAGCACTTCTAAATTAAATAATAAGTAATATTAAACACTAAAAACATATAAT
The DNA here is from genome assembly GCA_021432625.1 of Leptodontidium sp. 2 PMI_412. NCBI lineage: Eukaryota > Fungi > Ascomycota > Leotiomycetes > Helotiales > Leptodontidiaceae > Leptodontidium > Leptodontidium sp. 2 PMI_412. The sequence goes on from MU270487.1 coordinate 116,280, forward strand.
TAAAGACTAAAAAGTTGTCGCTAAAATATATTAGTTTATTTTAGATTATTAAATACGTAAGTGATATGGCGTATACCTTAAAGTTACTAAGCTTATATAAAAGACTATATCTAACATTTCACGTCTTATTATTAGAAGAATATATAACGCGAGTTAGTAACGAACCAGGGAGTTTCCCCCTCAGGGAGCTTCCAGAGCTAAGTGATAAAGACGACTTATAAGAGTAAGAAGTCGAAAGTATCCTTACGTATAAGTAAATTAGAAGAAGTAAAACTAGGTAATACTTGATTAAATAGAAGGACTTTCTGGAAGATTATAATACTTGGCTCCTAATATACCTAAATTTGGAGAATACTAGGGAAACCCTAGACGTATATGACAAAAACTATGGGTTAGAAAGTCAAATGCCGGTTATAAAGAGGCACAAAACCTCTAGGTAACTTACGGGGAAATCTAGTAAACCTCGACGTAAGGTCGAGAAGTTAAGAAAACACCGCCGCTTATAAATAAAGACACTCTTTCCTTATATTTTCTTACGAAGGTTTTCTAGGGTTTTATTAAGGCTTCTAGTATAGACTCGGCAATAGTATAAGAAGTATAATAAAATCGCGAGGAATAAGAATGTCACGATATATAATTAATAATATAGAGGGCAGAGAAAAGTTCTATTTTAGTTACGAAGTAATAGCGTAACGCTATTATAAAGTGCTTAAGGCACAAGGTATTTACTTTATAAAAACAAATTATTAAAAAACCCCCCAAAAACTCTAAAGTAAATTAAACCCGACCTGTAAGTGCTACTAAGTAGTAAAGTACTATAGAACATCTCTTGGGATAGCTTTAGTTGTGTTATTAGAAGTAATATTACCTTAGTATAATGTTAGTATATATTAGTTGTAAGGAGGTTATAAATAACTTACTATAGTTATTATAACTTCGCGGCACATCCGAATCTCTATTACGAGTTCCTTTAGTAGTTTATGTAAGATTTAGTCGGACTTAGAGGCGGAAGTAATAGTATACGCGTTCTTAAACTTAGTTATATTACTAATTAAGCGTACTATTCCCTTATAAAACTTGCGGAATTCTTAGGATTCCGTTAATATACCGCCGGCGAATCGCTAGGGGAATAAGACTTATTTTAAAGGCACCTTCTAAAGGGGAAACTTAATTAGGATCCTTCTTGTCGGGCTTAAGGGTGACACGCGAGGAGGAGTCGGTTATGTTATACTCTAAGAGCTAAGTAAAAAAGTTCTAAACACCCTTAAGGACTAAAAGGTTAATATTATTTATAAAGTCATTAGAGGGAAGCTATTAGTTGTCTTAGAGCTAAATCTAGAAATCTAGGGCAAGGTTCTCTATAATATAGATATCCTTATAAAAGGCACGTAAAATCTGTTTACTTTATAATTAATATATAGTTCACTTCTATTAAATTAGAACACGTTATTATTAGTAAAAGCTTATAAGAGTAAGTACGTACTAAGATATAAGCGTTCTTTGTAGCAGAGTAACAATCGCAATTCTTCTTGCCTTCTTTGTTAATATAATAGATAGTTAGATTAATTAGTATTACTTTAAAACACTAGCCATAAGAACCGCGCCGAGGCTAATTCGTTAAGTCGTTAGAGGTAATATTCTTAGTAAGACGAGTAAAGTTTATAATAATAATAGTATAAACGAGGATAATTAAATAATTTATTAAGAGAAGTAGAGGCACTAGGGTAATTATGTGATATAAGGGAACTAAAGAAGAGTTATTATTATAACTAAGACGCGCTATATATATACGTCCCCGGCGAGGGCGTGGAGTCGCAATTATTAAACACTTATTTATACTATTTACACTGCATTTACTTATTAGTCAGCCACGAACGTGTTACTAAGGAGCACTTTCCCCGCCGCTTAACTAAAGTCGAATTAACTCTCCACATATATTTACACATTCTACGAGTATAAGAAATCTAATACAGTTACACTAAGGTCCTTTAACTAAAAATAAACTTTTTCTATTAATTATAAAGTTATCCTTAGATACTAAGTCGAAATTCTGACAGGTTTCACGCTAATATATATAGGGCTATTAGATGACGTCTGACGGACTAATGGCGGTGTAGTGTCGCGATCTTAGCGCAGTGATTTAGATGCGTATATCGCGATAATTAGCTACACCTAACTATTAGTTCCTAATTACTTAATAAGTACTTAGCCCTACTGATAGTAATACGATTGTGTATCACACCTTGATTAGTTTTTACTTCTTATGTAACTACCTTCTAGAACGCCTGTACTAAATTATAACGATTAATTAAGATCTTTAGTGTCACGGACGTTACTACGGGGAGAGGGAATAGTTATTATATATACGCGTACTTATTTCTTCTAAGCTAAGGAGCTTAAGGACCAATGTTAATGTGGGGGTATAATGAACTTTATTTGTCTAAATAATAGTAGGACATATCACGACTACGTATGTCCTTACACGCCGGTACTTTAGTGCCCCGCACGGGACACCCCCTTTATATATACGCTTCCCCTCTAGACTTCTTAGAAGGCTAGAGATTAGTTCTGAATACATTTTCTGAACCGTAATTCTATAAGCTTTGCCTACCGTGATACTCAACACTTTACAAGAATATTAACTTTAAGAAATAAAGAATTAATATTAAAGTCGTTAATAAGGGATATAAAGATAAGGCAAACGATATATTAACGTCTTTAGCGAGGGATTATTCTATTAAAAGAGAGATAATCTTTGATTTAACTTAATAATTAAGAGGTAAAGGTTTAATAAAGAGAGATTAATTGTTTCTTTAATTTAACACTAAACAGGAAAGGGAAAAAGACGAAGGTTTAGTTGACTTCGTAATTAGTGTAGGTTTCTTTAATATTATTTATTAAAATAATACTTAATATAAACTTACTTTATATAAAGTTAGTTTTATAATAATTACTTATAAAGAAATTATGAGCAGGGGATATTTACTATCTTTCTAAACGAGTTAGAAAAGAGTTATAAATAATATAATATTAACTTTAAAAAGACAATATTCACGTGTGTATGTGGCCTTATATAACTTAGTAAATAATATATAAAAATAACTAAAGTCTCTTAAATTTTATAACTAAGTAAAAAAGAAGGTAAAGAAAAAAAAAAGCTTTGTATATAAAAGGGGAGCGCTATAAGCTCGTTTAATCGCGGTAATGCTGGACTAGTGTTACGGCTGGCAAGAGGTTGATACGGCGAGTTGACTCAAGCTCTGTATTTAGGCCTAAAGCTACGCTCAGAATCGAGAAGAAAGGACAAGGAAGAAAAGAGAGCTCTCTGTAAGGGATATATATGAAGGACCCTCCTAATAGGGCCTAGCGTAGTCGAGTGCTATTCACGTCAATATATCGCAGGCTCGCCACTTAGTCTTCCTTATTGGGCCTAGCGCCGTCGTATAGCCAGCGATGCTACGAGCCCAGGTCGGTTAGAATACGAGGCGCATCGTAGGTCGTAACAATTAGCGGTCACTAGCCGGTATACCGGAAATAAAGCTTTAGGCGCTCCCGATCGTCACACTAATAACCTATATTTATTTTTATATTAAATTAATTACAAAGTTAAAAAATATATTTAATTTGGTTTTAAATACCCTCTAATTTAAAACACTAATAGGCGGTCTTATAATAATACTTTAATAAAAACAAACTATTAGTTTTATTATAAGAGATTACTTTTATATAATAGTATTAAAAAAGTATTACTATAAAAAACGTGTTACAAAGTTAATTTAGAATAAGACTAAATCCCTTATAAATATATATTAAGAAAAGGTTTTTTTCCCTTTTCCGTGTTATAATAACGACTTTAATAGGGGCGCTTAGTAAAAGAACTATTTTTACCACCGTTTTCCTTATTATGCTTAATAGCGATAAAGGAGGCGATAATAAAATGCTAATTTAAGATTAATATTATCTTTTATAATATAAAGTTATTAGTACTTAAGAGCTTTAGTATTAAAAAAAGAAGAAGTTAATTTATTACTTATAAGCTAACTAAGCTAGCGATTTCCTAGCGTAAAGCACGAGTTTCTTTTAATAACGCTAACGACACCTCCTTAGTATTCTTTAATACGTTAATAATAATAATTAATAATACTAATGTGACGGTCTGACTTAGAAGCATCGATTGAAGAGCTATGGAGGTGGCGCGAGCATGGCTCTTAAATACAGGTAACCCCTTGCTAATAGCAAGTTCTTATATAAACATACTGTCACGGTACATGGCTAGTGGCACCTCTTACGCGAGCCCACTGAACGGCCAGGTGCGCTTCCTGCACACCTACAGCTAGCTAAACCTACCTACCTTACTTTAAATAGCGAACCTTTCTCCCTCTCAACGAGAGGGCAGAGCACTTCTGAATCAATCTTCTGCTCCCCACTACTTCACTATTTGGTACTTCTCTACCCCTTCAGTATTCTACGTGATATACATACTTTAGTTTAGAAAGGGGGTGCGGGTTAGGATTAAGGGCTAGAGCTTAGCTAAACTAGTTTCGGAGGATATTTAATAAGGTTTTGTAATATTTAATTTAGCTTTTTTTACACTCTTTTAAAAAGATATATAAATTTTTTAATTATATATTATTTACTTTATCACTATACTAATATATTAATATATTACGTAATATATAAACCGGTACTACACTAACATCTTATAAAAGTTAAACTAAGATTTATTATTTCTCTTAATATAATTATATTATTAAATATTTCTAAAATCAAATTTAACTTCGGCGTATAATTTAATGTATTTATTATTATATTAAATACGATTCGTAAATAATTTAATAAGTTTTTAAATATATTTTTCGAAAGATATAAAGTTTTAAATTTAAGTATATTAACTTAATAATCTTTATAAAGTAATTATTAATATTATTATAACTTTCTTAATACACTTTAAGTATTAAAGTGAGTCTCAAAAAAGAATTTAATTAATTTTATTAAATTTAATCTTTATATAAATACTTTATTAAAATATAATAAAGTACTTTAAAATTTATTATCGATTTTATCTTATAACTTAAACCCTTTTTTGTTTATAATAAAGTTAATAATATAAGCTTATTACTAATTAGTATTTTTATAATATTAGTTTAAGTATTATATAATAAAATAATAAAATAATAAAATAATAAAATAATAAAATAATAAAATAATAAAATAATAAAATAATAAAATAATAAAATAATAAAATAATAA